>JXPQ01006425.1:273-11969 GCA_001014675.1 Ephydra gracilis
CTTTTGTTTTGTTTAGATTTTATTTCATTTTTCTTTGGGGCTTACACGAAATTGCGATTTGAAACTTTTGTTTTGTTTTGCTGGTGATTGTGCTCAGCAAGGCGTGAAATTATATTTTTAACTTTTTGTTTCTTAACTTTGCCTTTCTTCACTTATACAAATGGCAGCAAGACATCGCAATTGTAATGCACTGTGCAAGTGAGTAAGCCAGAAATTAGGAACTTTTCAAGAAATGCAAACTATTAGTGAATGCGATTAACTTGAGCCATGCAGAATAACGAATAAATTGGTAGAACAGAATGGTGAAGTCGAAGCCACTGCCGGATCATGTATTAAGCCAACGCTCAACTAAAGAAATCTGTTGCACTAGAAAGTCGCTGGAATTGCTGTGGTTTGATCAGACAGTGGAAAGTTCCAGTAAAAAGCAGTGCATAAAGAACAGTGAAAACAATGATTTCTTGGGTGAAAATGTAAGCTTAAAGTACACCATAGAAAATGAAGTCTGTTCCGTTAACAGAAGTGATCAACGAAGCAGTATTTTAAGATCAAAATGGCTTTATGGAGAATAATTCATATAAAATACTGTCATTTCTTCGATCAACTGTACGTCAAATTAAGCATAAGACATCTAGGACGGGGGAGTAAAAATTATGATGATCATTACTTCGCAAGCGCTGACNTCATTTCTTCGATCAACTGTACGTCAGATTAAGCATAAGACATCTAGGACTACTCCCCCGTCCTAGATTATGATGATCATTACTTCGCAAGCGCTGACGATAGCCTTATGAAAATGACAATAGTTAATGAACTACAAACTGCTTTCGCTAGTATCGAATTTATCAGAACTGGGTGTCTATTTGGAAATCTGCTGGTATGCTGGGAACATACAACGAACGTACCATATTGGGCTACAAGCGATGGTTTCTATAAAATTTCTATCCGCGCAGATGAAGCAATTGATGAAGTGAGTGCCTAAATTTTTCTAAGTTGTGCCAAAATCAAAAAAAATCACAGATTTATTGTTCACCTCCGATACCGGCGTCACATTTTGACCAGGAGGGGGCACGCAGCACACAGCAGGTCCAACTTAAGAGTCGACCAGCACCCCAAGTTAGTATCTTTGGTACCATACAGTATCCGTGGGCACAAGGCCTACCTTACCTCATGATTTAAAGTACCACAGCCACCACGTTGCACCCAAAATAGGTACCTCAACCAGTGACCGGTATGATGCCATTAGAATACTTACAACATATTTTGTTTGCGGTATAGTNGTGGTACCTGGTAGACGCTCTGGTCGAAGCCGCCGTCATATGTGATAGGCTAAGCCTGCACCTAGTTCATCATATGCGGCAACTTACGGAGAGACCATACAATTCTCAGGCTCCGTACACACCCCAGCTGTGAGGTCTGGGATCCTTGTCGGATTTTGTAAAGCACGGACTCGAGCAAGCCTTGCTAATCAGTAAGACTTCCTGATTCATATGGACTAACGTAAGACTCGTTTGGACACTCTGCTGAATGTACCTGCAATTTTAGAAATGTGGGGAATTCTTTTGTACTGGAAAGTACTGATATTCCATTTGGAAATGCAGCAATGGGTAAATGTCAAATTAAGTTTAAACTCCTGTACCACTCAATGAGACCTTTGACAGGAGAGTACACTCAATGTACGATGGGCCCAACTTGGGTGTCTGGCCAGCACCCCAAGTTAGTAACCTTGGTACCATATGATGTATATTGTGTACGNNNNCCATATGATGTATATTGTGTACGCAGTATGAACACCTACCATGTTTTGATATGAGGCCTACCTCACATCGAAAGCCAACTAGGCTCCTCAGCAAAGACCGCAATGGTACCATTGAAAATATTATCGATAATATACCTGGGGCCACCGGGCACCGGTCTCCGTAGTACCAAAAAAGCCCTCTCGTCAGAACTGCCGTCGCATATGAAAGTCTAAGCATGGGCTTGCGAATGGACTGCATGCGGCGATTTGCGCAGAGATCGTATAAATCTCAGGCTCCAGCCGACCCCCAATTTTGAGGACTGGAAACCTACTCTGTTTTGATTTGGAAGGGATCACCCTTCTGATTGGTCTTTGTTTCTGAGGAAAATGTAAGCGCCGATTGAAATCACTCCCGTAACGTAATTTATCTGCCATTTTAGGGTTCTGGTGAATCCTATTGCGCAGAAAAGTCCTGATACCCCAAATGGGAAGCTGGAATGGGTAATAGTCAATCGGTGTAAAATGCAACGCTTTCGTGTGCTCTAATCTGCTTGTAAAGAACTTCTTTCCCAACAATGAATCTTGAGAACTGACATCAATAAATTATTGAGACACAGACGTGAAATAAGGAATAACGCCGAATAAAGCGATCAAGTTTTAAAATTCCTATTGAAACTTAACACCGAAAATTCCATAAAACAATCAAGGAATCCAATATTCATCACTCAGATTAGAACAATCATCAAATTAAGCAAGACTGGCTGTAGGTGCCTTCTTTTTATGACTCTTTAAAATAGATTGCTATATCTCCCCCTCTATCGTTCACTTCAAGTATTGCACGTCTAACCATGTTTTAGCACCCGATTCTATTTTTTTTTTTTTTTTTGTTCCNNNNTTTTTTTTTTTTTTTGATCCGATTTAATTCTTATTTTTTTTTTTTTGCTTTTTCATATTTTCGCTTACGTAGCAACTTAAAAACTACCTACAGCCTATACAACTTCCTGCACCGAACTCTGATTTTTGTTGCTCTGCTGAGTTCATGACTACGCAATCACTTCCTGGTCTGATCAATCGTGCGTGTCTAAGAACATGCATTGCAAAGTGCGCCAGGCCAGGGATTTGGCCACTGCCTCCGACAGAATTCTAAATCATTACAGACTCATGAATTACTTTTCGCAGTTCTTCATAATTAACTAGCACTTAACACTTAACCTACGGATATTGAGAGTTGGCTTTTAAAATTTATTACAAATGTTAGATGGCGGTAAGGATAGCGCCTGTGCGCTCCCAAGGCTTACGTATATGTAACAGAGTAAATTTTCAATTGTAGTTATAAATGCATAATATTGTCTGTGAGACTTGCTCTGAGTTTCATACATTCTTGTGTATTCCAACTTTCTCTTTATTATAACCCCTTTCAGTTTCATTTCCCTTCCTTTTTTATTTAATTTTTTTTCTTGTATCCAATTGTAGTTGAAGGAGTCAACAGCTACAGAACCTTGAAGAGCCACTGCAATGATCTACAGCCAACACTTTGCCATTTATTGTTTTCTAGAACTGAAATTTTGGCTTATTTTGGTGAACTTCAAAATCTCCGGTAACCACACTGAATAGGCTGATGGCCAAAAGCTTATTATTGGTTACCTTTGCTGACACAGGGAGTTACACGTGTCTTAACGTTAATTTCAAATACATTCAGCAAAAAGAACAATTTGTAGCCAAATAGTGCTGTATTGATTTTAATTTGAGGGCTAAGGAGTTTTATGTATATTTTTTCAATAAAATTGCACAACGGCTCTGTATTTATTCCACACTTATTGCATGTCCATTACGTCATTACGTCAGTACAGTAAATTATCAACGAATTTCACATATAAAAAAATATCAGTCTTTTCATAAAAAATTTACAGAATTTTCATTCTGCGTTTACGCCATTCCCCGAAAATTTTATTAAATAAAAAATCATGACTGAAGTTGAAGATCGCTTTCAATATATACATATATGATCAGCAGATACTCAGCAATCAAGCTGGCCCTGTCAAGCTGTATATCCATCTGTTTGTGTGTGGTTATGCGAAATAGTCCCTCATCCCCATAATACTTGGCAGGGATACTTTTTTTATTTCAGCCAAATAATTTGTGAAAATTAGCAAAATCGTCTGGGCTTAAGTCTTCAAACTGATAAATCAGTATCGCTCTTATATGAAAACTTTTTCTGAACATCACGCAAAGAAATTTAATTCATTTTAATGTTAATAAATAATATTTATTACTGAATTGTATTAGTGATAAAGTAGGATATTCGATTGAAAATAACATTTTTAATACAAGACAAGGTTAAGAGGTACTTATGGCGAAATTGCTCAATATCGGTAGGTATAGCTATCAGACGAACGATTCAAGCCAATTTGGGTTTAGAAATGAGAATCTACTTTGTACTGGAAGGTATTCGATTGAGTTTTATATTTCACAGCTGTTGGATTTCAGATATAGGTGCCATATAAACTAAACAACCTGAATAAAGTTCTCATATGACCATATTTTGTTTATGATATCGTAATGAAATTTTATGGTTAGTGTTTGTAGCAAAATTGTCGCGGCCATATAAAATAATACTCAGCGCAAGTTCCCACGTGTGTATATTAGTTTTGATCATACGTTTGTAAATTACAGAACCAGCGTCCGGAGACCTATCAAAATATATAACGATAAAATCAGCATGACCACAGAAATTGATTCAGTCATGTCAATCCGTGCGTATCCGAAAACTAGGAAGAACAGCATAAGTTAGATCAACACAATTTGGTACTCATATGCTTTGAAAAAAGTTTAGTTCCCTTTTTTAAATTTGTTAAGACGCGACCATTATTTTAGGTATCTCTAGTACACCTATTTATACACATATTTATTAGAATTACGGGCCTAAGCTTACTGTAGCCGTTAGAATTGATATTTTCAACGAAATTTGGAAATGAAGCGGAAAATCAAAACATGTAACCGTGCTCCATAAACAGACATGACTGAATAAGAATCAGCCATACCTCCAGTACACCTATAAAATCCCAAAAGACACTTTACGCAGAATTACCGACACATATCACTTTAATTTAACGAAGTGTCAGTATATACTGCATAAAAATATAAACAATGTGTGTAACAAAAAAAGGCTGAATTGCAAGAAAATTAGAGGTACCTCCAGTACACCTATGTGGTCTCAATAGAGGCTTTAAAGCTGAATTATGTACAATTATCTTTTCAATTCAAGAAAATTTCAGATATTAGTNCCTTTTCAATTAAATGAAATTTCGGTATTGGGTGAATATGAGTAAAATGAATGTGTGCACCAGATTTGAGCGTGATTTCATGAAAATCACAGGGCCTTCCAGTACACCACTGTGGCCTCAATATAGGCTTTACTGCTGAATTATAACTAGTTCTCATTTAAATTTCACGAAATTTCAGTGTGGTCTCAATAGAGGCTTGACTGCTTAATCATGCAAAGGGTACATTCAAATATAATTAATGTGCGTACTATTGATTGATTGAATTTAGACACCTCTGTGATGCTCAAAAACGGTGTACAGAAAATTTGCAATAATTAATGAAATTAATTCAGAGTAATTTAAAGTAATGTGCTCTCCCGGTTTTTATTTAATTCTCAAGCGACGTGTATTATACTATCGGTCTAAGCCGACTGTAACCTTTTCACTTGTTTTTTTATGATAGCGCAATAAAACTGTATGGCACAAACATTAAGTATTCAGAAAAAGTTGTCATGTGTAAATTGTAACGATTTTTTGTTTTAATTTAAGACACAACTCTCCTTTCTTACGTAAAATTTAAAATTGATTGCAACAATCTGAACGATGTTGGTGAAGGGTATCCACGCCTTGGCATAGCCAAAGATAAAGCTGCTATTTCTAAAATTATATTTCTGCAAAAACAGTTAATTTTTGCAGCCTTTTCATTTTTTATTTTTATTTATTTATTTTTTTTTTGCCCGAAACTCGTTCAGCCGAACTGCTAGTGATTTAAATGTAATAAAACTCACAGCTGGAATTAAATAGCATTTATTTCAATATTTAATTTGATCAAATTATAACAAATGACAAATAACACATTTGCAACAAAGTCGCATGAATTTGTTAACTGACACTTCGCAGCACATAATTACTAGTATTTTGATTACATTATTCTTTTTTCGATTGTAGTTTTGTAATTGTAGTTGAATGTTGATAATGAAACTGCATGCATATGCGCATTTTAACTACAGTATCGGCAGCATGCGTAAATTGGGGTGGTAATTCGAGTAGCAATGTTTGGCATTGAATTAACTCGAAAGCAGTGCTAAAAAAAGAAAAATTAAATAATTGCAAGGACTTGACACAGCAGACAACAACACGCAAGCAAGCACAACATTGGGGTAAGCCGCTGTATCGGAAACAATGTTTACGCAAACAATGACCTGATTAGCATCTCTGAGTTTATGACATGATACAAAACACAAAAACAATATTGAAATTACAAATCAAAAAATATTTGAACAGGAAAAAAGTAAACGCACACTCAACACTTGAATGATGTGATGGCGTTGCTGTGCTGTTAGTATGAGTGCCTCTGCAGAGTGAAAAAGCGCGCTAGCGCGCTGCCTAGCAATTGCTTGTACGAACAAGCCGTATTACATTTTACAACTTTTTTATTTGATTAAATTTGCTAAAATCAGGAAGTCTTCATATTACAATTGTTTGTTATTTGCTTTTCAGTAACATTTTTTTTAATCCTATTTGCTCTCAATATTGGGTCGCATCGCGATGAATGCAACATTTGCTGGAATAGCAACACTTGATAGACTTCAGTTCATATTGACGCAAGAAATTTACAATTTTATTTATTTATTTTTTTGCTTTATTAAATTTCTCATTTTTCGATATTATTGTATTGCATTTGAAATTCGATAGCTTAAGCATTTTTATCTGTATCTTTATCTGTTGCATAGGTATTTATTTGTTTTGTTATTAATACACACATTAAATTGATAAAAGTACTTAGCACACATTTTGAACTCAAGCAACTCGTAAAAAGTTAAACTCAGATATCGGATAACACTGCCAGCCATATTAATGTTAAAGACAACAACTGCAAAAAAGGACTAAAATCACCAGAAATAATATACTTCTATACTTATACTTATACTTGCTATAAATAAATGTTTTAATTGCGCAATTTTTGATTTAAATACCACCGCAATACGAGAAGCACATCAGCAAAAAATTTACACATACTTAACACGGGATGACACAATATATTTGCTCCCTACGCTTGCGTGGTCGAATTAATCACACCAAACACGCTGCGCGATTTACTTTTCAGGTTGAAGCAGTTTATTGAATACCTTGTGTGAAGATCGTCCGACAGGTGGTCTGTCCAACGGGGACTTTGCGCTCGGATTGGCATCAGACAATTTACGAGCTGGTTTTCTCTCCATTAAATTACAAAATATTTATTTAAATAAAACAGTTCTCATTGGCATTGGCATGTCAATGTTCTGGAAGAGCAAAAAACAGATATTTTTAAATATATATGAATATATATTCAAAATATTACCAAAAGTTTGAACGCAATACACCTTAATTATGTGTTTAAAAATTTAAAAATTATCGTTAGCCCAAGTAATTATTTTTTATGTCTCTAAGAATAAAACAAGTCAGCAAGTTACAGTCGGGTTTGGCCGACAGTGCATCACACTTTTACACAATAACTTATAGCACTTCAAACTTGTTACAAACAGAGAACATAAATAATTCAACTAGAAATCTAAAAAAAAAAAAAACATTTGGTATTTATATGAAAAACGCAAAGCCTTATTCTGGACCTCATAGATGCTCTTCCAGCGCATCCCATTTGTATACAATTTAGTTGTATTTAATTGATGTTTGTGGCTAATTTTGCATAGAACCCCTTTTTCGGACCTCACAAGTGTGCTTGAAGGATCACTGATTTTCATCCAGGCCTTTCCGTTTTTAGAACACACATTTAAATTATTTATTTTCAATGAATTCTACTAATCACAGTACTGCACCCATGCTTATATTGGGAACAAAACGGTGTACAGGCAGTACCTCTAACTTTCATCCAATCCCTCTCATTTCCGGTGAATACATTCATTTTATTTACGTTCAGTACGGCCATTTCGTAAAATTTAAATGAAAATGAACGAAAGGCGAAGTTCTGCATTAAGGCCTGAATTGGAAATTGAAGGTACTTCTGATTTTCATCTAATCAAGCTTATTTTCGGTAAACACATTGATTTTATTTATGTTCACATATTATCGAAATTTCTTCGAATTTAAAGGAGAACTGCGAGTAATTCTGCATTAAACCCTTTATTGGGATAATATAGGTGTACTGGAGGTTGCTCTGATTTTTAATCAACCGTGTCCATGTCTACCCACCTACCTACTCAAGCTGCGATATAAAATTTGTCCATAGAATATGGGTAACAATTTTAAAAAACCCCAAACGGGAACTTTTGTCATGATTGCACACTTGGCTATGGTTCTTCAAGGTTGATCAAGTTTTACATTTCCAGTTTATATATTGAACAGCAAAAACTTTCAGCCTGCATTAAAGTCATTCGGATTGATTTGGTTTGTATGGCAGCTCTAACGTTAGCTCCATCGATCTTGTGAGTTTTATCATAAACTTCACTACTTTTGACCATCCACCGTACATCTCTTGTGTTGCTAATATTTTAGGGCAGTACAAAATTTTTAATCAACTGCTTAAAAGGCAAAAATCCTTATCATAAAAAAAATTCCTTCGAATGGTTTAATTGCAAGACATCTCTCGTGAAAACGATTTTATTACGATATTATGCTGATCTGTTATATTGCTATGGCATATCTGCAAAATAAAAACTGTGATGTATATTAATTCTTCCTCAGTGGAGAGTTACTGTGGAAGCTATATTTTCAACAACATCCAACCGATCTTGACAAATTTTCGTTAAAACTATTCTTTTCCTATATAATACTATAACATAAAATTTAAATCGTGTATCTTTATAATCAGAAAGATTATTACTTCAATCAAAAGCTGTGTTATAACCTACACCGACCTTGACCATACTCCATAAATATTAATATACACATATTTTGGATTTTGTAGGAAATTATTATATGAAGCTAACAGTTTGGAGGAAATTATGAACCGAATCGAGCTGAACTCGAACTTGATCCGATCTTTTTACAGAATTTGTACGGAGCCCAAATTTTATTACTCCAAAAAAATTTCTAGAGTTATTGTGTTCACGGAAAATCAGAAATTTTTAATTTGCAATTTTTGTATATTTGTGTTGTTTATCCATGAAACAAATAGTCGGATATGTTTACTTCTCTGCGTTACGCACAAACCCATAATACCGCTATTCTGTGTGCGATTGAAAACAACGTTAAAATTTACTAAAATTTCGCATTGCTGGAATATTTTGATATTCTCGAGTTGGTGCGAATTGAACTTCTGCTCTAAAACTCACTAAAACAGGGTTATAGGCCACAAGATTTTTCTCACTTTACTGAAATTCGGCATTCGGTATTGTTTTCACGTATCCGAAATATTTTCGAAGTTGAATGAAATCGGCCTTTAAATTATGGTACCTGCCTTAGATGTTTTACTTCGAATTTCTTTTAAAATAGTACAATACCCAGTTGATTTAAGAAAAGCTACTGAATGGTATTCCAGCTTAATGTTTCTATATATTCTCATTACAATTAATGGTCTTGAAATTCCATCCGATAATGAAGTAACTTATGGGTACTATGCGGTTGGCCTTCCGCACCTGGTTTAGTAATATTTAAGGCAAAATTTAATTTCAATTCGATATTTGGTAAATAAAAAAAATATTTTCTATAAATGCACTGTTTTCTGATTAACCAGTTTAAAGGAGAGCTATATCTTGAAGTTAACAGATCTACCCAGTATACATATTACATTATATAGGACATATTCTTGTTTTGTACTATTTTAAGCTAATACTAAATGTC
This sequence comes from Ephydra gracilis, assembly GCA_001014675.1. Taxonomy (NCBI): domain Eukaryota; kingdom Metazoa; phylum Arthropoda; class Insecta; order Diptera; family Ephydridae; genus Ephydra; species Ephydra gracilis. The sequence goes on from JXPQ01006425.1 coordinate 10,051, forward strand.
TTTTGCGTGAAAAGCAAGAAGTTGTTTATATCAAAAAAATATATATATATTTTCTATAAATGCACTGCTTTCTGATTAACCAGTTTAAAGGACAGCTATATCTTGAAGTTAACAGATCTACCCAGTATACATATTACATTATATAGGACATATTCTTGTTTTGTACTATTTTAAGCTAATACTAAATGTCTTTTGCGTGAAAAGCAAGAAGTTGTTTATATCAAAAAAAAATATATATATTTTCTATAAATGCACTGCTTTCTGATTAACCAGTTTAAANAAGGTAATACAAAATTTTAATTCGAAAGCTTGAGAAGCAAAAAAATTGTTTATATCAAAGAAAAAAAGAAAAAAAAACAAAAAAAAAACTAAAACGACTTTCTTAAAATTTTTTAAATATTATTAGAGAAAATCATTAGTTCGAGCGGTCCAGCTTCTGATTGACCAATTCTTTAGGGCATTGGTTTGTAAAGGATATTCACAAATGTACTGCCTGGAATAAAAAAATTATTCCAATGAAGTTTAATTGCAATATCTTGCCAAACGAGAAATCAGTACGAATAAAGACAGACAGACCGACTTGGCCAGAACGAGTGATTCCAATGACGCGTATAATTTATGTTTACAATTCAAAGGGTCTCTATGAGTAAAAATTTTGTAACAAACTTAATATGCCCTTAGGTGAAGCGTATAATTTTTAAGTTTAATGATATTTAATATTTCGAAAAGAGCGTTGAACTCCAGTGTTTAGAATTTTTTTGTTTATTTCTAATTTCGAAAGCCACTGTTTTTAATACTCTTTCTTCCCACTTAGTGCATTATACGCTGGTTTTTTCAACATAAATGTAACTTTGGCCAGCATAACAGCAGAAAAGAAAAGAAAATAAAGCGCATATACAAAAGTATCAAAAAATTGTGAGAAGAATTGTAAACAAAGCCATTAAGTATAGCGCCTAACAGCGACAAACGCAGACAATGTGAACTACTGATATGTAGCGAATTAAATTGTATTGTGTGACCAGCAACGAAAAGATTGATTTGCCATCGAAAATAAGAAAGTCTATGTGCTTAGGTTTGTTCTGCGATGCTTAAAAGCGTTGTGGCATTGCGAATGCTCGGCGGCGATATAGTTTTATAATTGACCAAATGTGTTGTTCGTTATCAACTATTTATTCTGAATGAAATGATAGAAATGAGACATTTTGACCTGCATGTTTAAATGCTACATATGTTGAAAGGCAAACATACAAAGCAAATAAAACGAAAATAATTTCACCAAGCGAAATAATCTACACACAATAGCTATCTGAGTAATTAATCTGCTCGCGTTGCGTACATTCAGTTGTACATATATATATACTGGCAGGCATGCGACACTTGAAACAGTTTCATATTGAGGCAGCGAGTGACTGGTCGTGTGCGAGTAAGAACGGTGTTTAAAACTTCAAAAACAAAGCAATTATGAAGGCTTTTTTGGCAGTGGTGTTGATGGTGCTGGCAACGGTAAGTTCAGATTGAAACATATACTGGTTAACTCGAGTGGCTAGCACGTAATGCATTTGTGCAATTATTTTAGTGCCACGCAGAGGAATGGAAACCAAAAACAGCTGCCGAAATCAAAGTTATACGCCAAGAGTGCCTTAATGAACATCCGCTCTCCGAAGATGTGATAAAGAAATTGAAAAACCTGGAATTCCCTGATGAGCAGGCGGTGCGCGAGTATCTGCTGTGCACTGCTGTTAAGATGGATGTGTTCTGCACAGAGATGGGTTATCATGCTGATCGCTTGGCCAAGCAATTCAAAATGGATTTGGAAGAGTCCGAAGTATTCGCAATTGCACAGAGTTGCATCGATAACAATGAGCAAGGCAGCGCACCCGATGTCTGGGCATTCCGTGGCCATCAATGCATGATGAACA
>JXPQ01006429.1:24311-38722 GCA_001014675.1 Ephydra gracilis
GTCCTCATGAATCGAAAACGGTGCTTCACGCATCCCAGAAGCATTAAATTGTAGACCCAAAAAAAGTATATCTTATAATTCGAGTATTGGAATTTCTAACAGATCTTAACTAATGAACATGCCATGCATGCCACGTTATTTTCTGAAGGTTCAAGTCTTTATTTTCAAGCTTTAGTTGCTTCAATAGCATTGAAGAGAAGAGTTGCATAGTATGACCTACAATGAGCCCAATGAATTCTTTTATCATCGAGTTGTTCATAGGTTAATTTTCATTGGATGGACAAGATGATGTTAAAAAAAAATGAATGTGTAGCCAGCTTTCAGTTTAACCGATTATATTAAACGTGGATATGCAGCTATAAAAATCAACTTTTGACAGGTTTTATCCAAGCCATCTAACTTTAAAACACAGTGTCAACAGGTTTTCATTCAGGTTTTTAAGTTTTTTTGACATCTCCATTTGACAACTCTTGTACAACCGAATCAACAAGCCAGAAAAAACTTTTAACAATTATTTCAAAGTCAGAATCTGGGGCAATGAGTTTACACGCCATTTTGCGTTGCACCAAAAAATTTATCTTTTGTACAACCATGTGTTATACATAGCTGATAGGAGTCAGTTTGAAATCTACCAAAGGTGGAAAATTGATTTTTCAGAGCAATCATCTTCAGATTGTGCTCAACTACTACCACTTATGAATATGGTAATGGATGCTCCTCAGCTCAGATGTAGCATGATTCAATATGCACACCTGGCAAGTGGCACTACCGCCACTAATTCATCAAGTAAAATTTTAGCAGTGGGCTGTGGTTGGTAGTGTGATACACCGTACTCCAAAGATGATGTAACTCTTTAGAACACCAAATTCATGACTAGAAATGATTCTGTATAAAATCTAAATAATAAACTAATTTTATACTAGTTAGGAAAGAATGCAATACTTGCAACTCAGAAGTTTTACTGAAAGAAAATGCTGTTTTCATCCAATCCCACCCATTTTTACCATTAATAATTAATAATAATGATCCGAATTATGAAACCTTTTTCCGAAAGAGGGACTTATTACTCAATCATTTATTGATACCGGTGTTATTACGGGTAATTAAATTAAAAGCAATTATCAAGCAATAACGCCCATGTTAGCGTACGTGAGAGTTCTCATCCTCATATTGAAAATGGCACCACTGTGCTCCAAACTCATAGCACTGATAATTTTCTCCATCACAAACATGAAAAGTCTTTGGGCCATTCTCATTTGGTTTTTCACTGTTTTGAAAAATCTTACCGATTTTGGGCCCAATGATAACTTCGAAAATCGTTGTTGTCATCAGTTGTAGAGGGTCAAAAATCTGTGACAGAAATGATCTTCGGGAGTGAAGTCGTTTTTCCTGTTCTGACGTTGACAAAAATCAGGCTAATATTGAAGAATGAAGCATTATTTGGATGACAGAAAATCTTTCACTAAAACGTTCAATGAACCAAGAGTTAAGTTTTCAAAATCTTTTACTTCCTGCAAAGTACGTCATTACCCAATTATAGGCACAATATAAGAGCTTTCACTGGGCTTTAGCTTTAAAAAGCCTTGCATTCACATCAGCCTTGAAATTGTTAAGAACACTCTTAAGCTGAGAGGTCACACTTCTTCTGCAAAGATTCTAAGCTCTACTTTTAAAGATTGGAAATGATTCTTACCAAAGTCTAATTGATTACGAGCAAGTATTTTTAGTGTTGAATGATTTCACGGTAGCTCCTTAGACTAACGCATGATCGTAACATCGCGTAGTAAGTTTCGTTCCCTGCGGGTCCAACTATATCATCGGATATAAGATAATGTACCTAAGGTAAACCATGAGGAATCCCACAGTAAAGTTGGAGTCAAAGTTGTCTATGGTATGCAAGTCGGCTAGATTCATAACGATAATGCTTGCGCCACCAATCAGACACATTGCTTTATGAGTGTAACAAACAAATTAAACTCATGAAATAATCACAAAAATGTATTCAAGTCACTGAAAATTAGAAATGCGGATAGCATTGTTATAACCAATTGAAGATATTGAAATGGGTATGGACAGATTAAATTCAGAGATATACCTCCGTATACAATTACGTCAATGTTAAGGGTTTTATTAAATGATCAAAACTAGTCTGTTAAATATATTTTCAAGTTGATCGAATTATTGATGAATACTGACCGATTCGGCATGATCGGATCTAATATCATATTCCATATATATTGAACTGACACTGTTAAAATGGAATAGGCACCAAAATCTCTTAAATTCAAAGAGAATGACATGAGCGCGATGTACTCAATATTATCAAAATGTTTGATAAAAATGAGCTTGATTCAATGATGTCAACAAAGTTCATCCTCAATGAAAGATTCATGTCATTTTAAAATAAATAATAAAGTTCAACGAAACTTGGAATGGAAAAGATATAAATATTGTCAAGGTGCACACTGCAAATAAGCATGATTCAATAATAATTAGAGGTGCCTCACTGTATCTGTCAAGGTGAAGAATGGACTTTCATTGCATGTATTTTTTATTTATCTATAACTCTTTTTTTTTTGTTTTATTGGTTGAAACCAGAACAGCCTCTGTTCACAACCTCTCGTTTTAACATCATAGTGAATTGCGCAGGAACATGTAGCAGTCGTTTTTATATTCAGAATGCGTCATGGTGTACGTAATACGATGCTTATCTGTATGATCCGCACCAAACGATTGATTAAGCCACTTCCGTCCGACCGCCATAAGAATCTGGAATGAGCCAGGTAAAAGGCAATAATGAAAGATCGAAGTTCAAACTTCTTTCGGAGCCGGTGAATATTTTGCTTAACTCCAGTGTACCTATGTGGTATAAATTAAAGGTTTTACGTCAAATTAACCACAAACATTTAAACAAGTCACTGAAATTTCCTAATTAACCTTGGTATAATGATTAATGTGTTACAAATAGGTCAGATCATATAATATTCCGGAGCAGCCTAAACAAATTTACGTGTTGAAATATTAGGTTTTTTTCTAAATAACAATACGTAACAAATCAAAATTATTATATAAATTTGTAACTTTGAGCTCGGACCCAACACTTCATAAAATTAAGGTACAAATGAAGTGGGACTTGGTTGAAATTAATTAACCCGTATCAAATGCAATAATACCAATAAAGTGAAAGGGAAATTTATGGACTGATAGGAATTTTCTGCTCGGATTTAACCTACTACATATATTTAGGGCCAATGAATGAATCAATTAATTTAAAGATAAATTCTAAAATTGACTGTCGTACTGAAATCACATAAAATTGTTTATTTTATTTATTTTCTCTAAAATTACGTATATTCTTAAAATATTTGAACATTCCACTGCTAGGTAATAGAACCGGTGCCCATGCAAGGCAACAAACGGATGCCAGAATACGAATGATAATGCAATAGCAAAGCAAGGGAATATAACGGCAAATACACTTTCATTTTGTCTATTTGCTATTCATCTGTTGACCGCTGAAACATTGGGTCGTACATCAACAGAAAATTATGACAAACACAATCTTAAAGCACAAGTAATGAGCATACATATCTCAAATGATAACAATATATAACAAAGTTTCTTTGGCTCTGTTCAAAAAAGCTCTCTCTATGAACTCCGCATTATGAAATATAGCAGCATATAACTATATATATATGTGTTTTTTTTTTTTGCTTTATACGCTAAGGCTTTGACGTTTCGGGATTTTTTTTCATATAAATTGTTAATTCACTAATTTTTGGTATATTTATTTCTACCTACACCTGCCTTTTATCTAAATTCTCACCTGTTCTTATCACATGCCATGTACTTGTATTAAATATTAATTGCGCCCCATTCAGTTTCATTTCAGTTATTGTTAAGCGTGATAGCACAAAAGCTTGTGAGTTTCAGTTTTTATTTTTACAACAATTTCATACAATTGTTCATAAGTGCTAATAATGACAAATACAAACTATAAAAGTTGAAAAAAATTTACAAAAGTTGAAGAATATTGGCATATTTGGCCGAGAATATCAATTAGATGCATTTAAATGCATGATTCAAATGAATTACATAAATAATATAAAATATACGTATACAATATTATGGAATAACTTTAAATGAAAAAAAGTGGAAAAACTTATTTACAATAAATTTTGTAAACAAATATATTTGAAATAACTTTTAATCAAACATGCAACATAATACAAATTTGCTTTATGAAGTTACGCTACCAATTGTTCAAACAACAATATTTCTTAGGAGCTTGAAATAAACTAATAAAAAATATACTACTGATATACCTAACTTTGAAAAATTTAACAGAACTAATAAAATTGTTCAAACATAGTAGAAATGGAATCATTATTTTCTGAAAAGTGTTCACAGTATTGAGTATTTCACAAAACATGTAGCAGCATCTCAAATTAGTTGCCTGAATAATTAAGTTCTAGAAGAACTTCTGGTGACATACAAAAACTCTGAAATTATGTATGCAACAGAATCCATTGGTTATTTCGAAGTGATATGGACGTATTCCTGCTTTACTCACCTGCGAGCAATAATTTTACTAAGATCGAATTTTATCTTAGTGTACTTATTTTATAACTTTGTCGTCTAAAATCATTTTACCACGTAAAATTCAATATGCAACTGAACATTTCATCATCGTGCATTGTATGTATTAGTCGATTTTACACTATTTTGTACTTTAATTTTTAATTAATGGATAAACGTTTTCAAAATACAAAAAAAAAAAAAATATTCCTTCTACAATTCTACGATAACTGCTTCCATGATACCTCACATCTCATTAGAGTAATTCGCAAGCCATACCATCCGACTGCAATGAAAGCATATAATAGAGAGAATTTTTGGCTGTTATATCAAAGTCGCAAAACTTAATTTGAAGTGCATGAATCTACATACAACAAACAACGGAGTCACCTTAGATCGAAATTCTTAAAAGCAGAGAAAATAAAAGAATTCAGCTCAAATAGTTTGTTTTGTAACAATCATAAAGCCCTATTCTTGGACCTCCAACTCGTTCTCTAGAAATAAGCCATTTTAATTTCATTAATTATAGCAAATTTTTAATTCGTCCTTTTTGTGAATCCCATGGGTGTTTAATAAATCAAAAGTACGTACATTTCTTATATTTGTTCACATTAAACTGGAATTTCGTAAAATTTATGTGTAGCCTACGCATGACTAAGCAATGAAGCCTTTGTTGAGACTACTAAGGTTTACTGGACGTAACCCTAATTTTCATCCAATCAAGTTCATTTTGCTTTACACATTAAATATAATTATTTTCATTCAATACTGAAATTTCAATAAATTTGAATGATAACTGTGCATAGCTCACTAATAAAGCCTCATTTGACACCACATAGGTGTACTGGAGGTCCCCTCAATTCTGATGCAATCAGGCCTTTTTTTGGTAGACACATTCATTATATTTATGTTCAGTATATAATAAAATTTTGTTCAATTTTAATAATTAATATTGGTAATTGAGCATTAAAGACTCCGTTGGGTCTTGGTGTACTGGTGTAGGTGTACTGGAAGAACCTCTAATTTTCACGGAATCAAGTCCATTTTCATTAGACAAAAAAAATTTACTTGTGTTCACTTTATAATGAAATTTCATCAAATTTAAATGATAACTGTGGAAAATTTAGCTTTAAGCCTCTTTTGAGACTGTATAGCTATAGTGGAGGTACCTCTGACTTTTATTTAATCATGTCCATTTTTGAAACACGGTTTTATGTTTTAATTTCGCTTCGGCTGCAGTAAGCTTAAGCCTTTAATTTTGAATAAATATGTGTATAAATAGGTATACTGGAGGCCATGAAATAATGGTCATATCTTGGCCAAATTCAAAAAATTCAAAAAGGGATCTAATTTTTTTTCAAAAGAATATGTTCGTTGATCTAGATCAAGGCGTTTTCTCTATTTTCTGGATACGAACGGACGGATGAACATGGCTAAATCAATTCCTTTGGCGATCCTGATCATGGCGGTATAAATTTTCATAGGCCTCCTCACGCTGGTTCTGGGTGTTACAAACGTATGACAAAAACTAATATATACTTTCCTAATTTCATTGGCGACGTGAATAAGAAATATAATGGTGCACTTTGAAATATGCACACCTATTTAGAACCCCTCGATCAAGTCTAGTCGATGATAGTTGTTAGTTGATTTTAATCTACGGGTGGAGTAGAAATAGACATGATTGGTGAACCTGCAGCACTCCTTTGTGATAAATGCACTAAATCAAAACTTCATATTCAGATGACATTATTATGATCACTGCATCCAATCAAAATTGGATAAATAAAATGAAAGAAAGAAGCGGTACTTCCAGTACACGAAAGATTTAGTTTACAAACAATTTCATAAGAAACACGAAGTCAATACAACAAAATTTCGGAATTAAGAGAAAAAATAATAATATGCGTTTAGTTAAATAACCATGATTGTTTTAAAATTAATAGGTTTCACTTTATCCTTGTGGTAGGAAAAGAGAGTTTACCGTTTTTGTAAATCTCATAAAATCAACGTAACAGTTTACGTGATACCAGAGAGATACTGGTAAAACCAAAATAACTCATATCGAATTAGTTTTTGATACAATGATTTGTTTAGTGTTATTTTTTCCTAATTTTGAAAAATACACTCAATTTCGTGTTAGCCAAGCAATTTGCTTCAGTAATAATGATGACGCTGTTCCATTAAACTCTCTTATTCGGTCAACATCATTATTTTCATATAATAATTTAACTACAGAAGGTTTTTAAAAGCTATTCTCTGAAAAGTTTTCGAAGTTTAACTTAAATAACCAGGAAAACGAAATTCCATTCAATAAATTGCGCTTTGATATTACTTACTTCATTCGTATTATAAAATTCCGTTGAATTTAATTGAAAATTGTGGGTTATTGCACTTCAAACATTTTTTGTTCAAATTGATTCAGCTCAATTTTATTTGATAACTGAGCCTTATTTTGCTTTGATTACGGATCATATTTTTGCAAAAAGTGACTGTAAAATTTATGCAGTCAGGTTCGTTTTCGGCAAATGCTTAGATGCTGCAATACCCTATTAATTAATTATTTTTTAAATATATCCACTTTTAAGGCTGCCCTTAGACCAATTTTGACGAAAGAGGAATCCTCAACGTACTTGGAATATTGATATGTGTGGTAAATTTGGGAAATCGAGCTAAACCCCTTTGTCTTAGTTTTCCTCATACGGACAAGCCAATTTTGTTGGCAACGTGTTCAATCAATAACCTAACGGAATTTTATTGCTTTGCGTTTACGTTCTTAAAACTTAATGTCGCTAAAAGTCTAAAATATCTGATGGAGCAAAAATACTCATTAATAGCAGCTTTCGAATATACTCCTTAATTCCAATTACAACCACACTTACACAATTACAAACAGTGTACGGAGAGACTTATAACTAATTATAAAGGGTTTTCGTTATTATCGATATGCGATATATTAAATATCCATTTTTTAATTATTATTTTTAGACTAACATGTTTTTGTTCAAATGTTTCATTCCTAAGAGGCAAAATGTTATTTTCTATCCTACCACAATAGTAATGAACTTAATGTGAGTACTCGGTTTGCATTGTAGACACCTTCCAAGGGAAGGTGAATCCATAGTAACTATTGAATATCGTATGAAACTCTGACTTATATTTAAAGAAAAGCAGGAAGTTAAGATTGTCAAACAAGAGTTAATTTTATTAATTTCTCTCAAAAATAAAAAAATTAAATTTTAAGTTAAATTCAAAATGTTAAGACAACTAAAGAATAACTAAACAACTAAAATACCCTGAGCACATTACCTTAGTGACTCTGGTTCAATTAAAAAAAAATACTTAAATTCTATTTTAACTGTCCTCAATGCATCGACAAAAGTTATTGTGAAGTTTATTTGTGATGTTGCCTTATATCAACAGTGTTACCTGCTTCGTAGTAGGTAGCTTCCAAGCCAAGTTCCACCAGGTGTTTGTTATATAATTTTTGATCATGAAAAGGTAGAAGTTCATCTTAAACCTTCAAAATTCAACTACTACGATTTCTCGAAAAGGACTATCTACTTCTTTATAATCAACATCCGCAGACGAATTCCTAACAGTTTCCGAGGGTACGCATATTAAGCATTTTTTACACCAAACACAGCTAATGGAAGTTGGTTTTAGCATCAGAACATAGAAATATTTCAAGGATTATTCCGTTATAGGCTTATCACGTTTACCAGTTTCATTATCTTATTGGCTGTATTAATACTGGAATACCAATGCTCTGAAGTCTAAGTTTATTTCCTTATATTTAGATTAAGCTTCCGGACCAGCATACATGCAAAAGCAGTCTTTGAATTACAGAAAATTTTACTTTAGAGAATGTTAATAGGTAATGGTTGTTGCATGTAATTAGAGAATGTTAATAGGTAATGGTTGTTGCATGTAATCACCATTTGCCACTGACAGCACTTTTTATTAAAAGTTTTAGTTACTAGTTTTTTTAATTGCTCTTTCCAGCATTTACCGGCAGATTTTCATCGAAAGTATCATTTTCTCTGAAAAAGACGTCCCATAGGACTCGTGTCGATTAGCGGATGATTTTTTTAACGCCACAAAAAATCTTTCAAAAATCAGGAACAATGTCAACCATTTGATCGGGTGATTGGCTGAATTTCTAATAACATGAATTATACTTTATACGGATAAAAATAAAAACCGGCCTTCAATATGCGCCGCAATGTGATTGTAATGAAGCCAAAATGAACGAAATGTCGATACGACGATAATGTGTTCTGAGAAACTCTCTTTCTCTCTCTCTGACTGCTTCAACCAGTTCATTCGAGCGTGCCATGTTCACAATCACTTACTTTCCCGTGCCCAAACGACACACTTCGGCGAATAGATTTTTAAGACTATGCTTTTTGGCCACTATATGTTCGACAAAATGCTCGTTAACACAACTGAATGAGTGTTTTAAATGTACAGCGTCACTGTTTCGGCTCATTATTTCAGCAGGAAGCGATTCATTAAAAGTGTACCGAATCGAGTTCGTCACTCGATAAATATAATAGCTACTTTAAGGCGCATGCTGCCTGTTTCTTCGAGACACATGCATACAATCTCCGAAATTCTATTAAACAATGCCCGAGTGTTCCCCAAAAATAACCATAAAGTGCGTATGATCGATTTACTTTGGTTATTGGGAGAATTTTAAAAAAGGTGAGGTCAAATTCATGACACCCCCAGAACTAACAAAAACCTGTGAATGCAACGTCTATTACTATTTAAAGATGCAATTCTATTTTTAAGATACAGTTCAATTTATCTTGAAATGCTCCAAAAATAGAAGTTTTCAATACCCAATTTAATTATCTTTCTAAAAATGGACATTGATGGCTCTATATTTTGGATACCTAGAGTATAACCGTAAGATCCAAATTGTTCAAGAAAGAGAGGAAAACATAAAGCTCCGCCCAATATTTCCGGGAAAATCCAGCCCAAGTTGAAAAACATTTGTATTGTATTTGGTTATGTTGCGAATTATTCTTGTTTAAAGAACTACTTCTAAATAGACAAGACTATACACTTAAAACTTGAGAAATTAAATTTATTAATTAAGAATTATCAAGAAGATAGTATCTATCCGACGGTTATGTTGGGTGTTCTATACTTTGTTGTGATTGATTTTTGTTTTTGGATTTACCTGATTGAGAATTTTATTTCTATATAATAGTGCAAAAGAATTATTTCATCTAAAAGTCGTGAAGAATAGAACAATGTTTTTATTCAGTAAACTGCTCTGTTTTAGTGATTTTATTACTGAGGCATATATCCAAATCTATTTGCAAACACGATCTCCTCTATAAAATTAGGAAAGCATGTAGAGCGATGAGAGTATTCGTGTTCTCGGCCCTGTGTTGCAGAAAGAGGATGGCACCAAATACGTCAAATATCGTGGCATTACTCTCATTATCATCGCCAAAAAGATTCTGTCAAGTGTGATTCGTGAACGACGCAAGATTTTTATAGAGAATATTATCAGACCATCAAACCAAAAGCTCACACTGCAACTAATTTTAACGAGAACTTAAGAAAAGCAAATTTACCCCATCTTCTTGTAGATTTTAACCCTCGAGACCGAGAACTCCAGACAAGGATCAAATTAACAGAAGCATATCTCAAAGTGTCACACGATATCTCAACGCTAGGTTTCTATGGCCAAGGCCTGGCCGAGATCGTAATGACTATTTAAAAAGATGTTAAGAATAACCCAAATTCATTTATTTAATATAAAATTAGGTAAAAGAGTTAGTGATGATAAGGCCTAAGAATATTCTTGAAGGGAATCTCAAGTTTTTTTTTGTTATAATTTCATTTAATATAATGAGTGGAACGCTCGATGAATAAAATTTTGATATTTCTTATCGTCTTTTATTTAATAATTATCTGTTTCAGTAATTAAAATCAATAAAATAAAATAAATATAAATTATAAAGACTTGAATATTCACAACAATTACGATAAAATTCTACGTTGACTGCCTTTATTTATATCTTTTATTCTAATGAGTGGTAAAAATCTTCTGTCCTTTTCAACTGTTCCAGCTTATCTTTATTTCCTGTAATCTAAAATTAGCAGTGCTAGGAAAATAAAAATATTTCCTATTTTTTGTAAGGTTTTGATTCAAAACGTTAACAATTAAACTATGTAATTCTGTAACTGCTTTATATTTCGAATAAGTTATTACTCATAGTACATGCTGTGCATTATTACTTGAACATTCGAAAACATTAGAAATTCAATACAACAAATAACGTAACTATTTGTTTAACTCATGTTGGTGATTCAGAATTGGATTTGAAAAGCTTTTACTAACGATAAGATTGATCGTGCTATCTTCCATATAACTTTTTTTGTTCTAATAATTCCTATGATAATTTATTGCTTATCTACAAGAAACTCATTAATAAACACCTCTTAATTTTTTTATTTTTATTTTGTGTTCGAAGTTCAATATAAAATGAAGGTTGATTTGTGTAATGGATGACATTTCCAATTAGCTTAAACTCCTATTCATACAGTTAAACACAATAGCATTTTCTTCAAATGATTCACTTGTGAGGAGAAACCCTGAGACCCATTTATTGATTCACGAAGTGGTGTCAAAGAGGGATTTGTATTGAATACAAAAAAAAAAAAATCGAAATTTCCTATGTTATTAATCGTTTTTCTCGATTTATGCGAATGCATCAGCAAACATGGTAATTTTCAAGCATACGCGTTTAAATTGTATTTGGATTTATGAAATCGGAACGAAATCTCAAAATTTATTTAAGATCACTATAAAAAAGAGTAGCAAATAAGCTTAACAAAATACACCCAAGTTATGTGAAAAAATTATTTATTGAATTTAATAAAAACCGGGTTGCAACTTTTTTATCAAAACGGAGGGTTTTCTGTTTTATAATCCAAGTTATTCGTCATAAAAAACGATAAAAAAGATAAAAATAATTTTATCAATGAGGCTGGGGAAGCTTGTAACTATTCCAACTAAAAAACCAATTTAAGACATCATGCTGAATTAACAATAATACAATTCATTAAAATAAAATAAGAACATGACATTTATGAAAATCATCATATAAGTAAAACATAAAATACCATTTATTATTATGCCCTTCCGAAAGAACATTTTAGGGTAACTACCAAAATTTATTTCATCTAAGTATTTCGTGTAGTACATTGGGTAAGCCAGCGTTTTAATTTTTGGTTTTAGCGAAATCCTTTTCTTCTAAGATATTCGACTAAAATATTAAATTTCTAAAAGAACGGATTTTGAGTTCAACAGTAATTATCGGCTAAACTTAAAATATGGCTATCGTACTAACTAGTTATTTTAGAACTTCGTTGTTCATTCCACTTGAAGTTTGTAAATTATTATCAAAACTACAAAAGATATATTTTTATTGGAGTTCGATGGCATCTCATATATAGTCACCATAAACAAATCAATAAAGCGTTTAAGTCATTTATACTTTAATATATATCGTCTTTTTAATTTCACAAGAATGAAAATTCAAAATTGTCTTTTAAATATGTATTCATGGTAATAAGCAGTTATAGTACACCTATGCATTGTACGTTCAGATAATGCTGAATGATATCTTACGGCATTGCGTATCCAAAGTTAATTTTGCTTTTTGCTTTTATCTTTTTTTTCAATTTCTTTTCAATGACTGTGCAGTAGAATATCTTGAACCATTAGTTAAAAATAATCGATCTTTGAATCGAACGCTGCAAGACAAAGCATTTAATTTTTGATGAAATAGTATTGAATAAAATTGTGATAATTAATTGAACAGTTAAATTTTAATACATTTGTTACACTTTTGTTTTATATACCGAGTTATTTTACTTATGCAGACATAATTCAATGTAATCTTATCAGTTTCACAAATGAGCACAACGTCATCAAATCACAGAGATATTTATTGCATGACGAATGTACAAAATATTTTAGAATTAATGGCTTACATGTTTACAATTGACAATATAATACATTTAACGTTAATAAATTGAATAAACTTGGGCTATCAGTCCTGAGCGATTTAGATTCAAATGTGAAAACTTATTATTGCTAAGAAAATTTTGATATACCATCCGTTTTCTTTATTATTATAACACTTTTGTCAGTACAAAAAAGGCCTCAGTTTCGGAAATTATATATTTATTAGCACTAAATTTCTTACCAGCGAGCATTCTCCTTACCATTTTTTTTTGTCATTGGTCTATCACAAAAAAAAAGCCGGCCTATCGCTTCAGCTCCCCTCTGCCTCCCTATATAACAATTGCTATAAATTAGCACGATAGGAAAAAGTGCAGACAAGGTAGAAACATTATTGGACTTGATACCAAACAAATAAAATTAATAAATGAATACTACACACTTAATGGGACTTATATGGTTTTGACTTCCATTTTCAAAGCTTAAATTTTCAGCTTAAAGTAGTCTCATATCTGGAGAAGACATAGAGACACGAAGACGAATTTTCAAAATACTTTTAAAAATATTTATATTTTCTTTTCATTATCATTGAATGCTGACTGAATGTCCACGATTTAATGTTTAAGCTTACATGCAGAATAATATGGTCTGACAAAAATAACTAGTTAGACTAAAGTCATTGAAGAACAGCTTGAATATTAAATATCCTCGCCGAAAATTTTAATCACCTTTTCCATAGCCCTTCAGAAACATGAGACAACCTTTTTTCTTAATAACAAATCTTGAGAACAGCTCTGACATGAATTATGTCTGTTAACTGAGCAATCAATAATGTCGCTTTTGTTCACATAAATGCATTCCATACTTGCACCGTTGACTTTCGAGCCACGTACCTCAAAAATACTCAGATGAATGGATCGAACGAATAGAACTACTTTACAGAAGTCTAATTTATGAAATTTTATAAAAGAAAAAATTAAAATTTTATAATATTTCGATGTTTTTAAAATCAAAATTGCATTATAAATCGTTTTATTAACATGATGCATTGAAATGTATTCCGAAAGATTGGAGCATAATCGGTTTGATTTGCCTTTAAACTATTATTTTTTAATTTGGCGTTTTGAAAAATATTCTTCAATAAAGAATTACTAACCGATTTAAATACATAACAACGATTAGTATCAGATCGTTTCAGAATTTAAATTGTTTGAAACTGGTAAACCAATGTGTTTGTAAATTTGGACGCAATCCTAATTCAGTCCAGTGTTGAATGACCAATGATATTATTACACCCTACATATTCAAGAAGAAGAAAATGATGTTAATTCAAATATTTTTTGCTTCGTGTAGTTTTAAATCCATCCAATTTTGTTGCTAATAATTCGCATACCATCTTGTCGAAATAAACGAATAAATCAAATTTAATGTGTAATTTTTCTATTCGAAGTGTATTAATTTATGCTTTTTAGGAATTCCGAGGAAAATTTTATGCTATTCAGTTTCCTTTTGTAAGGCGACAGATCTCTACAAACTTTTGTATTCTATTCCATGCAAAACTGAATTAAGTTAATTATTTGCTATATTGCGCTGGTAGATAAAAAAGAATCAATCGAATCGCAGAACACATAAGTTTTAATATTTATTTATATCTTATCACAATCAAAAAACATTATTTATGGTTAACAAACCTATGGCTTTGCTTTGTCGCTGTTTCTCGAAAGTGCCTGCAGAGCATTTAGTGAAAAGAGAAATGAAGTGAATGTGCATGTTTTCCAGATAATTTTGTATCGGACAAAAGCTATTCTCACTTAATCGATAATTTCACAAATATTTAAAC
>JXPQ01006429.1:53236-66908 GCA_001014675.1 Ephydra gracilis
ATAACATTGCGAAATAATTAGAATAATTTGATCATCTTCCTCACGCCAGCTTTTTTCTTAATTATTCAAATATTTGTTATTATTTGGCTTTATAGCAATATAAGGAAGTAACGAAAATGTGAATTGAGCACAAGTTTCTATCTCGACCTCTCTTTGAAGTTCAATGAAATGTATTATATTAAAATATGCATCAAATAAAAATAAATGTAAATTTACACGATTGCATATCAAAATCTTACGACTTAAAATTTTTTTAAACACACCACACAATAATCCGCTAGTGTATTCTTTTCATAAGTTTTCAACACCCAGAATGAATCACTATAGCCCTAACAAATTATATTCCGATCAGATAAACCTCGAACCAGATATATGTACAGTTTAGCGGTTTTCAAAACTAAAACAAAAGCGTTGAGCTGGGATTATTAAGTATCGTAGTGTCTGTACGTCTATGTTGATACTTAGTTCTGACCTGATGATTTCGATGTTTTTCATTACCTGTTGCAAATATCATCAGCATATTCCATTCGAGAATTAAATAAGAACGGAGTTGAATAAATTTTCATAGGTACCCCAAGTAAATCCATGTGACTCAATAAAATTTGGTAATAAAGCATTGATATGTGCTAAGTTTATGCAACATAGGTTTCACTTCAGAAATGTAATCAATTAAACTATGATGAGCCCAGTCAAAAGATTACAATCTTGATTATTTGATAACAAACCACAAATTAATTATGATTAAAAGAAAAATAATTATTTTGAACTAATTTCCTAAATTGTGGCTTATTCTTTCAGCTCCCTTTTTTGGACAAAATAGGAGTCTGATTTCTATGAATCTTGTTAATTTTTTGTATGCTCGTTAATTATATATGTATGTTTTCTGGTACATGCATTCATTTTAATTATATTGACTCAATGCGGAAATGTCGAGGCATTAAAATGATAACTGTGCAGAACGCCCGGAACATAGATATTTTTACGGCACACTTGATTTCGAAACACAGTTGCAGTAGGTGTTCTTTGTAGACTTTTCTACGGACGGATGCACAGACATGGCTGAATCAACTTCTGTGTTTATGCTGATCATATTGGTATATATTTTGAAAGGTCTTCGGACACTGGTTCTGTGTGTCACAAACGTATGACCAAAATTAATATACAGTTTGTGCATTTCATTGGCGACGTGTATTAAATATCAGAAAAACCTTAGAAAAACTAAAGTATATCGTATTTAAAAATCATCGAGTGCCTGAATGAGATTTATTAGAAGCCCCCAGCACCTAATTGATCAGTGTGAGCAATATTTTGTTCAGAAACCTGTGTTCGCAATTGATGCTACTTTTATTAACAATGAAATGGGTCCGAATGAAATTTTTTCTAGACTCTTTCGCTCCATTTGATCCTCATCGACTACGATCTATGTCCAGTTCTTATTAGCTTATGATGAGATCAGCTCTGCAAGCGTTTTTCGCAGTTCTTCCTGTCTCTAACTTTAGGAATGGAAATGTATTGATTTTTTGGCTGGCTAATTTGAAAATTTAAGTATTTTTCAAACCACAAAGTTTTAGTTTTTTCGAAGCGGAACAGTTACGAGGAAGCTTGGAATTACTTATTGTTGAATGTTTTGTAAACTCTTAATATAATTGCCGTATGTGTTATGTCGGTGGAGAAAAATTTCAGTAGTTTAATCAAAATATTAAACCAGTTTATTTTTTGGCTGAGGCATCGAGACATAGCTAGGGGATTTGAAAAGGGGGATAAAACGAAGGGAATAACTACAATGGCCCTCCCAAAAGCATATGAATGATGTTAGGCTTAGGTTTTATGTGGTAAAGACCGGTTGTCTTGAAGATATGACCTCTTTGTAAAAAATTGTTCGTTAATAAAGTGATTCAGATTCTTGGGTAGATTATCTGATCTTTGACATATCTGAAGAAACTTATGCTATTATTATTTCCTTTTTATTCGCAAAACTAAATTATTCGAGCGATTTCTACAAAACTTACTTATGAACTAAAGCATAACCTAATAACCTTATTATCACTGTTTGAAATTAACCAGCACTGCTCAAATAATACTGAGCTTTGAAATGTTCTTTTAATGGAATGTCTTTAATGACTAAAATCCATCCAATGTAGAGTACCCCTTTGAAATTTATCATCAAATACACTAACATTTTGTTACATCCTTTTAACTGAAAACTAATCGAAATACACATTAATATGGGAAATTTCAGAAATCCATCGTCCAGCGCATGTCACATGAGCATCATTGTATCGAAATCACAAGTAACTCTACAACACCAAAATTTCCGAAGTAAAAGACATTAAATGAGCTAATTTAAAATAAAAGAAATTCTTTTTCATTCATGAAATCTTATGAAGATCACATTTAATACACTCACGGTTCAATTGGGTTTGGCACGAGTTTTCTCTAGCAAATCGATCCAATGTAGAGTATCCCTTTGAAATTTATCATCAAATACACTAACATTTTGTTACATTCTTTTAACTGAAAATTAATCGAAATGCACATTAATATAGGAAATTTCAGAAATCCATCGTCCAGCGCATGTCACGTATCATTGTATCGAAATCACAAGTATCTCTACAACACCAAAATTTATTTTTATTATTCTCGAGCTTAGGTAACCATTTCAAACTTGAACTATACCGTTTAAACGGATTATACTTAACTAGAATTTTTGCAGGTGAATACAAAATATTTTGTCTTATTTTCTCTCCATCTTTTCATATCATATTTTCCCCTGTAATAATATTTCACCAAGGACATCAAGCATGTTATTCATTAACTGTAACTTTAATCAGTTCCACTCGATTATCGGCTATGTGGTAGGATGGGTTCGGTATTTACAATAATGTTGTTGTCACGATATGTCATGTAAATGTGAGTGTTATTGCCGTTTAGGATGTTACTAAAACGGGGCCCCTATATATAGGCAACGCATGCCCAAAGTGCGTACCGCCAATTGCAACTGATCAAGTCCATCGTGACTGGTCATCTGGAGACTGCAATAGTGACTACGGATGACCATGATGCTACTGCTTCAATGTATATGAGTTAAATGCTGCTATCTCATGTTCTATCGTGCAGATTAAGCTTTCGCTAACAATGGTATTTACTTTGGTATTCGAGTATTTGTGAAAGAGGCTCTGAAGTCTTTATAAAAAGTTAAAAGTAAATATTAAAGAATTTACCATCAAATGGCTACCAGTCGTTTAGAAAAAGCAGTCCAACCAGGGACAAGATGTCTTAGTCTGTTACTATCTGCGAAACTTCATCCACAATCATGAATGGAAACAGGGCTACAATAGTAGTCACATGACTTAGCATTGGTCCAGCCTTTAACATTTTTCAGATGCATAACAACAACTATTTCGTGTAGGAACACCATGTCCCTGGCGCATAGTCTCATGTCATCATTAAAACATTCGCTTTACGTATCTTTACCAAAGTGTGGTCTTTCCTAGGCATAATTACTGTAACTTCTTTATTTTGTATCCAGCAGCTGCCAAGGTTCCCGAGGAATCCAAGTATAAGAGGAGTATGTTTCATCGCATATATTCCCTTCTGCATCAATAGATATTGGGTAGTTTGGCCTCGCGACAAATTGGTTACTTTAAACTATATAATACTGCGCCGGTTCAATAAGGAGGTGTATTAGAAATGAAGACGCCATTTAAAAAAAAAAATTTTTAATTTTAAACTTAGTTCTCTTTTATGAGGTTTATTTCTTCCAACGTTCCTGCGATTATTTTAACCTCTTAAAAAATATGATTTTTTCTTTCTCGGTGACTCGGGGAGTTTTTCGTTTGCGATTAATTTTTTTCCTACGATCCAGAGCAACAGAAAAAGTCTCAGGGAGCCATATCAGGGGGTTCGGGAGCAATTCATAAAGCAATTCATGCACTGGCTGTAGCTCGTTCAACTTTTCGTCGAAGCATTGATAATGCGATGCAAATGTTCCTTCGGATCTCACATCCACATCCACATCCACATCCACTAGGTCCACCATGTGCAATCGCGGCACCTATCGGGCCAAAATGTTTTTCACCGCCAACTTCATCGATCAGCGGGTATCATGTCGTGGACTTCGTAAATGATTTCCTCGGTAGCCACGTCTGCGAGTCGCTTCTCATCAAAAACGGATGTTCAACCACGTTTTATTTCGTTGAACCAATACCGCACTGTAGGTAGCGAAATCATCAACAACATCCAACTTTACTTTTATCTTCGTGCATTTTTTACCATAGAAAAACAAAAAGCGAATTACCAAACGATTCTGCTATTTTTCCATTTGACCAAAAATCACGAAACACGTCTAACCTATCAATCAGTTCATAACATTAACTTTCTTCTGGAATGCCCTGTGTCATAAAATACGGGTACTTATTGAACCGACCTCGTGGAATGCAGTGCAAATGGGCATGATCATATAAAGCTTCGAAGTATTTCAATTATATATAACTTTGTGTAATTATACAAACAGTAGTTTAAGTAATACAAGACAGAAATAATTATGAAGTTCTCAAATTTCGTTTTTCAGATCGATTTCATAGAATAAAATCTATAGATAAAAGAGATTTGATTAAAAAAAGAATTCAGAGATACCAGCAAGATAGTGATGTTGCGATATAATTCCAAATTCTATAAGACTGTATAAATCAGATTACAATGATATAAATTATAGTACATACGCTATGCATACGATATGAATCACATTGTTGGCCTCATCCAACTGTAACTTTCCTACAAGGTATATACATCCGTCATAGGCTGAGTAATTGTGGGTCCTACGGTCCACTGGATTATATATTAGAGTGATATTGAATGATTTAAATAAAAATGCAATTGATCGTTGTCCGTTCGTCTGTGATCATGATGTTTTGTATTTATATTTATAAGAATAATTAACATTTTCTATGAAAACTACTAAATTATATGTAATATGTCTTCAATTTTGGAGACCCATCCCTGGTTAAACAAACTTTGGATTAATTTTTTCAATAACTTCGTGGACTCCGAATTAAGTAAATATTTTAACCTGAGCTCAACAAAATATTTTTAAATTTGATTTTTTGTCGAAAGCATAGTTGATAATGTCTAAAACGTCCAGCTTTGTCGACAAGCAAACACTTTCTAATCGGGTTTCCAAAATTCCCCTTATTCCCCTAATGTTCGGAACAGAGACTTTTAAATAATTAAATTTTATAGTGAAGGTGAAACCAATACCTCTCGCAGAAATTCGCATTAGACCTATATGAGAAAGATTTTTATCAATTAGAAAAATAGTGTCATACTTATGTTTGGTATGCCCATCAGTCCTATACAGAGGTTATTATTGGTTTGTGCAAAGTATGTTCTCTAAAGAAATAATCATTGAGTACGTAAATAATTGGAGTTTGGTAAAATTATCACATATTGTATGTAACATAGCAAATGGATTCAGTAAATAGATATTGACGTTCGAATTACTAATGGGAAATATTTATATAAATAGAGCTTCAACCTAGATAAGCCCGATAGAGGAATTGTGCAAATCTTCCTACTAGACAGAAGTTTTGTAATTCTTTTGGATGACAGTGAACTTACAAAAAAAGAGCAGTCAATGCCTACAATTCGCCAAAATACATTTAAACAGTCATAGCGTATATAATGGAATCATAGTAAAATTAGAGAAGTAAAGTATAAGTATAACATAATGTATAAGAAAGAAACAAACCGACGTTAATAAAGAATAATGTTTTTATTTATTACAACTGTAATTTTTAAACATTTGGATTTAAGAAAGGAAAAATTCATCTAAGAACTACACGACTGAAAAGTACTAACCAGATGGTTGAACCCGACTTCGACATTTATATTGCTTTTGATAAAATTGTGGTATTAGTTTTGGTACGGCGAACCTGAGTCCTCAAATTATATATCGATATAATCAGCACCACAAGAATTGAGTTGACCATGTCTGTCCATCCGTCCCTAGCCAAAAACTAGAAACATGGGCTTCAGCTAGATCAACGCAATGTAGTACACATTTCTTTGAGAAAAATGTTAGATAGATTCAACCAATATTTCGGGTACCTGCAGTACAGCTAATTATTCAAAATTAAGGTCGGAAGTCTACTACAGGCGTAAGCATTGGTATTTTTCAACAAAATTAATGAAATTGAGCGGATAGTAAAAGCATCTAATTCTGTACTAAAAATTCTCTACTAAAAATGATTGAATAAAAATTGAAGATACCTTCAGAACACCTATAAAGTCCAAAAAAGTCTTTATTCAGATTTGCCACAGTTATCATTCAAATTTAATGAAATTTGTTTATGCAGTGATTGTAAATATAATTAATATTTGTAGAAAAGTAGACCTAATTATATGAAAATCAGGTGTTACTCCAATACACCTATGTGGTTCCAATGGAGGCTTTCATGATGAATCATGTATAGTTATCATTTAAATTCTACTAAATTTCAGTATTGAGTGAACGTAAACATAAATTTTGTTTTCAAAACAAGCTCGATTGCATGAAAATCAGAGGTACATCCGGCATACCTATTTCGTCCCAATAGACGCTTTAATGCTGAATTATGTACAGTTATCATTTTCATTCAAAGAATTGCAGTATTGAGTGAAAATGAATATAATCAATGAGTGTACTAAATATAGGATTGATAAGATGAAAACTAGGGGAACCTCCAGTACCCCTTTGGCATCCACCAAGAGGCTTTTATTCTTAACCATGCGTAGGTTACATTTAATTAATGACCGTACCATTGGTTGAGGCACCTATGTGGTCCACAAAAACTAAGATAAAAGAAATTTACCCTAATTTACGAAATTAATCCAGAATAATTTAGACTAGTGGGTTGTTTTTTACTTAATAATTAGCTTAAGCCGACTGTACCTTTTTTATTTGTTTTTTATACCTTCAACACGACCAACTATCCTTAATACTTCAGTTTTTACAGTAGATGTTCCAAATTGCTTATAAAATACAATTTGCCTCAATGAAATTTTATAATAACATATCATCTTGAGATTGTTAAAAATAGGCAGTATTGAAGTAAATTCCATAGTAACGTGTTCCTCATTTCGGTGAAATAACGCGATTTACGTATATTAACCCAGAAAAACCAGCAAGACTAGACGCCTATTTAAAGTGATATTGATGAATCAAAAGTTATTATAAATACGTAATCGATATAATCTTGATATATCAGTAGAAAAATTTCATTGTGGAAGTTTTTAAATATTATAAAGTGATGCTGCATCATACCATCGGCCTAAGCCAAATGTTGAATTCTTATCTTTTTATAACGTTCCGTCAATTGATTAAATCATTATGGGTTTGTACCGAGTATTTATTTCGTTTATTTTGATTAGAGAGACAGGCATAGAATCAAAAAAATGAAAAATAAAAATAAAAAAATATCAATAAAGTGCTGCCTGTCTGTGCCCACGTTTGATCAGCATAACACCAGTAGTTTCTTAAACATAAGCAGAAGAACCAAACGGTTCATGCCATGATACTGAAAAAATATTTGGGTCGTTACAAATTTAATATATACAATTTCAGCAAAATCGATCAAAAGCCTCGAAAACCTTCAATCCACCTTCTACCTCAGATTTCACTGATTTACTCATTAACTTTGTATCTCAAAGCATTTCATTGAAATTTTAGTTGCTTCCACGTTATTCCGAAATTTGAGCGACATCGGTCTTAATTTCGAGTTCCTACGATATTCGATATAACATGTCTCCTGGATTCCATTTGCATCTTTCCCATAGAAGTATTGCCATCGAAATCACTGAAACGAGAATAAAATGCAGTGAAATAACTGTAAGGTGCGGAAATTCTGATATTTTTGCAACATTATTGCATTATAATGCAATCGGTCATTTAATTTGGTCCCTCCTATAGGTTTTTTCCTCCAATTTCAGTTAATTGATCAATAACTATAGGAACTTCTCATTTACTTAATTCCCTCGATTCCATTGAAAAGAAACATGACAACTTACTGAAATTTGTCGTTTAAGATTTCTTGTGTTGTTCCGATAACATTTGTCAATTTGAGCGATATCGGTTTTTAACCTCGTACAGGCCGGATTCTCCGCAATCTTTAGAAAAAATTTGTACAACGCCTTGCCTGCTTCACAGCTTAAATTCTATTTTTATGATCTAATTCATGTTTCCTTTGAACCACTCGAAAATGAAGGAAAAACAATTTAATGCTCTCTGACAAAATCGATCCCATATTTCTTTTATGTAATACATATCCACAAAAAACTAGGTTCCCTGAAAGAACAAAGTTTTTCTTATTTCGTTTAAAATCTGATTGTTTTGAATAATGTTAAAAACATCAAATTGGGGCCCAATATTTCCAACAAGGTAAAGACTTGTGTTCTAATAAAACTGTGTTTCACGAATTTGTAAAATATTTAGTAGGTGTCATATGCTTATTTTAGTTTTAACAATTAGAGGTAAAGAGCACCCCGATTATCTGGAAAGGTAAGAAAATAAATTAAAAACTTATGCATTATACGAAATTAGGTATTTAGACGATGAATGACTTATATAATATCCAGCGGTCGCCACCGACCAATTCACTAATACATTTCTTTCTTCCTTTCAATTTAGAAGCACAAATTGAACGAAGCAATTATTTCCAAAGACATAAAATTAAAAGTGTGAAGTTATAAGTCTTTTGATACGATACGATGAATTATCGCAGCATGCTCCCTAGCCGATTGTGGTCGACTTTTGCATGTCTTTAATTATTTTCATGGTTTTTAATTGGAACTCTTCATGTGCATTGCAGCTCACTGCGGTTTTGCTAATAATGGTGGGCACCACAATTCAAGCAATCTTCGGTGATTTCGAACAATTCATAGATGACAACTTTTCCTCACCACCTGCCTTGCTGATTGCGATTGGTTTTATTTTGTTTGCTGTGGCTGTCTTGGGAGCGTACAGCGCGATCAAGGAAAGCGTTATGCTAATCAATATGGTGAGTGGAAAAAGCAAATTCCATCCTTGTGTTAATTAGTTGAATGGTGTCGCATTTTATATTTTAGTATGGTGTTTGCCTTTTCCTAGTTTTCATACTCGAAATATCAGCAGCGATTGCTGCATTCGTTATGCAGGGACAGGTGCGTGATATGCTAATCCGCACAATGTACCAATCGTTAGAAGATTATGAAAGCAATCCATTCGTTCAAACCAGCGTTGACTTTATGCAGACTGGTGTAAGTTTCTTTGCAAATATTTCTAATTTTTAAATGAAACTATTATTACTTTCCGTATTTGTTATCTTCTTCAGCTTGAGTGTTGCGGTGTTAACAGTCCTGCCGATTGGAAGGATAATTGGAGCCCAAATCTGAATTTTACTGATGACAATACCAATTCAATTATTGTGCCACAAACTTGCTGTGGTCATTTCAATGAAAACGAGCTATGTGATGACCAATACGAATTCGGTTGTTTCCAGCGCATGAATTTCCTAATCTCACAGAGCACAATGCTGATTGCCACTGGTGCGACAACTGTTGCATTTGTGCAGGTAATGCAATCTGTAATATTGCCCTTCAGAGGGAAAATTAAATTTTTACAAAATTTATTTTAAGCTGCTGGGAGTTTTTTGCGCGTTCATGTTGGCAAAAACACTGCGTCGCAATAAATCGATACGCGAAGCACGTCGCTGGCAGCTGCAGCAAAGCTTGGGTGTACTTATTTCTGGTGGTAAAATGACACCACCAATGAACTCACCAATGAATGGCTACACACAGTTGGAAAAAGCTGAAGAGTATATGGATGGTAGTGATCCAGTCACTTACACTCCAAGCAGCTCAAGCGTCAACTAAATACAATCCTTGCAACTTCACTAGACAGTCTTATACATTTCAAACAGATTGAGTTATCAATACTTTTATTTCTATTAATCCAAAACAATAAAAACCGAAAACACACACAGTTTTTCAGACACTCGCACATATTATAATACAATTGTACTGAAGTTAAAAAAGGGAAATACATGAAATAAGCTAACCACCTGACAAAGGCCTTTACTTTGCGCATGCGTTGAGCTTAGCTTGGCCCGCTTACTGTAAATTCTCCAAACCTTTGTACATTTCTTTGAGAATTCTTAATTGCTTCAGAATAGAAGATGTGGCAGTACCGCCCGTTACATTGTATAGCTCCACATTTATGCCATAATCAGCTACATTTGCTATGTCAACATCAAATTTGCCACAAATACTTTGTAACTCCTCCAATGGTACTTCTGTAATGCCAACACCGTTGCGTTCAGCCAAAGCCACAACGGTACCAATGTAGTGATGTGCCTGTCTAAACGGCACGCCTTTGCGCACGAGGTAATATGCCCAATCAGTAGCCAACATATCTGTGCTTAGAGCCGCCTCCATATGATGACGATTAATTTGCATCGTCGCTATAACGCCCTCAGTTATCACTAGCGCTTGCTGTAGTTTGTCAAATGCATCAAAACAAAATTGCTTATCAAACTGTAAGTCCTTGTTATAGGTGGATGGCAGACCTTTAATAGTCATCATTACTCCAGACAGAGCGGCGCATATCCCAGCCGATATGCCGCGAACTAACTCCAAACTGTCCGGATTGCGTTTCTGAGGCATTAAACTACTGCCTGTAGTAAATTCATCAGCCAGCTGAATGAAATCAAATTCCTTAGTGCTATAGATTATGAGATCTTCCGCAAGTCGAGAAAGATGTATGCTGGTCAACGAACAGGAATAGATGAAATCAACTGTGAATAAAAAATAAACTCTTGTAATTTTTAAATTTTACTTAGGAAACATTTTAAGTACAACTTTGTTTAATTTTCTTCATACAAATAATCAGATTTTTTTTTTTTTGAGTTTTCAAAATTGATACACGTTTCATAATGGGAATTGGGGATATTGGATTGATTGAAGAATTACGCTAGTTATATGAATAAAGTTCATGTTTCCGCTACGTTAAGAAGTTTGGAATAAGACGAATTATTTATCATATACCTCACGATACTTGTACTAGAACTTTCATTAAATGATACATTTAAATGCTGCACATCGAAGGAGAGCCATAGACACATGTATTACAGCAGGAATCGATCTGGACGTATCCGTATATCTGTGTACCTGACAGAGCTTGTGTGTTGTTTTGCAATCTAGTGTCTCAGTTTGAAAGGTAAAGGATTAAGATGTGGCAATACCGAGGACGCAAGTTTGTTTTTGAGGATATCCGGACGTAATTTGCCCAAGTACCTCCCTTGAGATTGTTACCAAAAGATACTTCCGTGTAAAATTTCGCTAGCATGCGATGCAACATCTGTGCCCAGTCCGATTTTCATTAAATTTGACAATATTATTATTTCCGATGCTTTTGACTGTTATTTATGCAGTCATCCACTTCTTGTCAGATGCACGCGCAATTATGTGGGGATTAACGCAGTTATGAACAGCGTTCGTGAAATTTTAATATAGATTATAGCTGGCACTAGACTTTTTGAACCCATTTCAAGTGTAAGCTATTAAAAAGAATTTCTTTTGGCATTTCTCTCGTTGCGTGAGGGACTTATATGACTTTTTATATTAGGATTTAGATCGTAAACTGATTTTTTGAATTTCAATTCCGAATATAATCGTATAATGGTGTGAACGATTGAATTTGTCTTTGGATGTTATAACTGTAACTCTAAAAATGTGGTGACAATACAAAGTTTCTGCTAACAATAATATCTGCTTGCACTGCCAAGTCATTTTCTGTCACGTACATCCGTAGACACATCAGTAATTAAACTTCAATACTTTGCGTCCATTTAATTTTTCAAATCATATTAAAAACGTTTTCCATTGTAGCTGTACATTTCGTGCGTCCAAACTAAACTAGTTTCAGTTTTACAATCTTAACAAATTTTGTTAAAGCAATACAAGAGTTGGACTGAAAAATTTGTAGGCTAACCAAGAAAATTATTATTTTTTTTAACTCGATTGTTTTTTCAATACAATTACCCTAAAAGGCGATTCAGAGATTAAAATGGTCAGACAATTTTCCTCAGTCCTCAGTTTCTCTCTTCATTTACACTAAATTTCTTTTCAGCGAGCATTTTCTTGAGGACTGAAAAAAGGGGAATACGGGCGATGCAGAAGCAATTCAAAGTCCAATTCATACAATTTTGCCATCGTTTTCATTGATTTGTGATAAAATTTCTTTGACTTTGGTGTGAGCCCGTGTGTCACCGAACTTTTCCTTTCGCATACTCAAATATTCATGAAGGATATTTTCAGCACGTTCTTTTTATATCATTGCAGCCTCAGCTATCTCGATCAACTTTGCTTTGCTGTCATCGAAAATTACTTTCAGACATTTTTGATGTTTTCGTAAAAGCTTCTTTTTCGGGTCCATATAACCTCGTTTAAACTCTTTAAACCATTTCTAAATGGTTGCCCTGGTGCACGTCTTTGCTTCTGAAATATGTAAAATTGCTTCAAAATTATTTTTCTATATTTTTTTTTGTGCCGGACGTTGCTTCTACCAAAAGTTTCTTTACTCAAAGCGTTCTATCCCACAAAATCATGTTACGAAAGCTGTCAAATTCGAACAAATGTGTTCTGAATGTTAACTTCAATTCATGTGGATTTAATAAAATTAACGCCATCTATGTGTTGAGTAATGAACTTTTCTTAACTTTGCCCAACTATGACTATAGTCGATACTCCGACTTTATCAGTGCCCTAAAACATACAGTGGATTAATAATTGCTTTTTTCCAACGGAAATTTCGAATTAGAAATTTAGAATTAGAAAACTCAATTTGCTCCTTGGTTTACCTGTGTTGAACTAAACTCTACATTTTTGGCTGCAAAAATTTACAACTGCAATATTTACGTGTCTAATGTTTATTATTTTCCAAGCTAACTTTTTTATCTGGAATCAATTTGCCAGTAAGATCATATTTTCTTATTGTGTATTCTTTGCCAATACGATCATATTTTGTATTGTATATTCTATTTCATTGTCACTAGCACTTAAATTACTAATTGTGTAATCATCAGCAAAAGAAATTTTGTCTTAATTGCTCCTCTGAGTTAAATTAGTGAATTTCCTTATATTAAACATTTTTCTCTTTGAATTTTCGATATCAACATCTGTTTAACAACAACATCTGTTTAACAACAACATCGGTTTAATAAGCAACTACTGAAAAACCTACCTTTAGCTGCGGTTGTTTGCTGGACCTTCCGTATTGGAGCAGAACGACTTATTCCTGCAAGGATTCACACCTTTTCTATGTTTTTTTATTTTTATAACAATAAAGCTAAAATATAATACACGTTGCATCATTATTAAATAAGAAACAAAGCAGTTGTTTTAATTATTCTTGATTAGTTTCGTATATTATGTCAAATTTGTTAAAGCCCGTTTTTCAACAAACCAGTGGTTACTGGGTGTGAGAACTCATAAGTAAAAATGTCTGACTGCTGCAGCTTGGTAGCGCCAGCATTATCCTTATGAACACACATTCTGCTTGCATTGATACTGCACCCACATCCGTTGAGGCAGCGTCGAAACATAGAGCGACGAAAACACCTCTAAGGTTTTGAGGTTGTGTTCTAGCCTAGCAAGCTGCCAT
>JXPQ01006429.1:73464-84321 GCA_001014675.1 Ephydra gracilis
GAGGTATTTACAAATGGCACAAGCCTGCGAAGCATCTTAGGCAGTCTTAATCTTTAGTCGTGAGGACAAATTTGCACCTGTTCGACTATAAGTTTGGGATACAGGGATACAGGATTTTGAATCAAGCAACTTTGGTAGTTTGAAATGGATAAAAAAGGCTTTCGCGCATTAATAAAGCATTGCTTTTTGGAAAAAAAACATACTCGCACCAGGAAAAGCAACCATTTATAAGTGGCTTGCTAAGTTTAAACGCGGTGAAAGAGCACCAAGTACGATGCAAGCAAAGGACGCGCCAGAGCTGTGATTTTAGATGACTGCAAAATGATCTTGATCGAGATAAATGAGATTAAATATTCATGAAGGATATGATCAGAACTTTCCTTAGTTATCTTTATGATCGATCGAGATAGATGAGATTAAAGATAACAAAGGAAAGTTCTGGTCATATCCTTCATGAATATTTAATCCTATGAAAGAACCGTTCAACTTTGATGCCACGCGTGCTCACAAGCAACCAAACCCAATAACGAATTCATGATTCTGAGCAGTCCTAAAAGCTGTTCAACCATAGCAATACTCAATAAATTCGTCATTATGTGACGAAGAATCAAACATGACTCCATAATTTCACACCAGATTCAAAACAATCATCATCTGAGAGGACTCCACGTGGTGCACCAACTCCAAAGAGCAAAAGGTGGCTGGCAAGATTATGGGATCAGTATTGTGGGATGAACATGGGGTTATATTCATTGATTTTCTTAAAAAGGAGAAAACCATCAAGAGCGACTACTACACAGCGTTATTGGAACGTTCGAATAACGATAATTCTCTATTTGAAGAAAAAGAAAGTAATGTTTCATCAGGATATTGCACCGTGTCACAGATAAATGATTAGGGCATCGAATTGTTTTCGCCTCAATAGAATGGTCCATATATATTTTATTACTTTTTAAATATTTTTTTATATTTTTTTTATTCTAATAAAATCAAATTTTATAAGACTGTTTTTTCTTGGTCTAAGCCCGTGAATTTGTCCAGCCCAACTTTATGGAAATAAAAATTTCTCGCTGATCGAGGCATTATAGGCAACAAACGAGATACGAGAGCAAATGCAATTTGTTACGTTCAATTGGACAAGTTCTTTGTTTAACAAAACGTAGGCAAGCGGTGCATTACAACAACAGCATGTGGGTGCTTGATACCACGTGATCGGCACTTGCTTGCAGAAATATTTGTGTGCATGGACTTTACAGAACGTAATCAATTACCATCAACCAGGGAGTACAATGCAGGCTTAGGCATTTGAAGTATTCACATTAAATCAAAGTTTATGGATAAAATGCTCGAGACAGACGCTCATTACATTTCGGTGTAGAAGATAAATTCAAAAGGCAATTCTGGGTTATTTGCGAAAGATTGTTTAAAAAGTTATATTCAAAAGCGGAATAGTTTGTGTTGCCAATTAATTGTTTATGATTTCTATATTAGCTTGCAACGATGAAGGCTTTGCACTGCCACAGTGCACTAATGGCAAAAGTACTGTTTCGCATACGCTGAGGTTTTCGGATCTTGCGGAATTAATGAAAGAAGAAAATAGTATGTGGGTTGAATAATTAAATCCACGACGAGAAAATATACAATTGTATTACATATCCTACCTGCACAATTACCATGTGGTGCAGTATATTTTATAACGTTTTAGATGATTTCCCAACATTTTGGTTTATTTATATATGCTTTTTTTGGCAAAAATTTTTACTGCACTTGAAGCATTCTTTCATTTTATTTCCATTGAAAATCAATGCAGCAGGAAGCTGTAGCGTTTTAGGCGACGAATATTACTAAATTAGGGCTAGGAATATATTAACCAAAACAATGGGTTACATACAAACAATATGTATGCTGTCACTATCAAATGCTCCAAAACACATTAGCAGAGTGGCATGCATTCTGAGCCGGTAACTAGCAATATTATGTTATGTTAACTAATATCCAATTTTCCAAACTGGAATCGACATTTGGTTCACTAGGTATGCTGATAATTCTTAAAGTTATAGCTTACATGATAAAAACAAACGTGCGTTGCTATTTCACGAGATGTGCATTTTTTCGGGTATACATTTGTATTTTTTGTTTATTTTTTTTTTTCATGCAGTGGAAGGTGGAACACATTACGCACACCAACAAGAAAGCCACCTCCTGGGCGTATCTGACTCCTAGGCATGCAGTATACCGACTAAACCATCTCCAAAATTAGGTGTTGGCAAAGACACAAATACGCCCTTCCGAACAGGAAAAATACATAGCCAAGGAGCCGATTGCTCATTAGCTATTTAACATGAATTCAAATGTAAATGAAACAATACCGTTGTTTAAACCAAAAATGAACCACCACCAATGGAGAAAAACCAATAGAATTTATTAAAATTATTACACATCAGACGAAATGGTCCGTTTA
This sequence comes from Ephydra gracilis, assembly GCA_001014675.1. Lineage (NCBI taxonomy): Eukaryota > Metazoa > Arthropoda > Insecta > Diptera > Ephydridae > Ephydra > Ephydra gracilis. The sequence goes on from JXPQ01006429.1 coordinate 75,926, forward strand.
GTAAAAAAATTGAATGGAAAAAATTCAGCTTTAAAGGTAGGAATTGGCGCGAGATTCGCGATGGAATATGAAAATTTTAACTATTCAATAGGAAAAACGAGTCAACAGAATCAACAGTCTTAAAGTTGGTAGATCAATTATAAATTGTCTTTTCGGATAAGAAGGCAAAGTCTCATACTTATTGCAGTTTAATAGCAAACAAAAAATTACTTTTTGAACGTATAAAATATACTGATATATGTTATGTATAACGCACTCCATAGTATAGAGCCATATTCAGATATAGGACGCACAAAAAATGTATAAAGTAGCTTTGTGGTGTAGTGGTCCTTAAATTTGGCCCATCGTTTAAACAGCCCTAATACACAATAGGCTCTGTTGACTATTAAATTTATATATTCAACATAACGTAATTTAGCTACTATGAACAATTAAGAAACAATCGATTACAATTACACCACTCCAATAGGTACTTTTGTAGTAATTGAAATGATAAGAGTTGTTTATTGAGGAAAAAACATTCATTAAGATGTTACAGTTTTCAGTTACTGATGGAAAATCGTTAATAAATAAATTAAAAAGCAGCGGACCCAAGTGACTACCTTGAGGGAATGAATTGAAAAAAAATGAAGTAAAATGAAGAAAAAATGAATTGATTTTGATGACAAAGTATCATTAAATTGAACATATTGATCTCTAAATGCAAGATAAGATTTAATCCAAGAAACCGGAGATAGTGATAAATCCATTCTCTCAAGCTTTAAAACAAAATAGTGATTTCACTATCAGACGCTTAACAAATATCGATTTAAATTACATCTGTCTGTAGTCTATTGGAAAATGCACTTAACATTTTTTAAGAGAACTCTAGTAAATTTGTCAATGTAATAGGGAGACAGAAGCTGTGCCACTTTATTATTCATCCGTACCTATTTTCTCAGATGGCTGACCACTTAGAAATTCGTCTATAAGTGCAATAGATTTACACCCATTTTATGGATTGGCAAAATGGCAGATAGCCGACCACTAAGAAATTCCACTATAATTACATTAGACCTAGCGCCTTTTTATGGAATGGTAGAATATAAGAAGCTCATCAATGTCTGAAACATAAACATCTAACCCTTTAGAAATATTAATCGAATAATTTCTATCAACTAAACCTGGTTGGTCATAATTTGATTAAAAAAATAATGGAAACAAGTTAGCGAAATCACAATCATTCGAAGCAGTACAAGAATTATAGTTCATGTATTGATACTAGGTGATCAGATCATAGACGTTTTTTGTATGTTAATGAAATCATAAATAGAATGAGGGCCGTTTTTAAAATTCGAGGACTCATTTTTTTTATAATTTTAATTTATTGAAATTATATTTAATTTAATTTATTAAATTTGCAACGATCCTTAGTATATTTAATGACGAGTTTAAACATTTGTTAATTTGGGAAGATTCTTTGAAAGCCACGGCATTAAAATGGATTTTACATCTATAGGAACACTTTTATACCAAATTAAATTTTGCTACTGCAAAATCAACTGATAAATCTGATAAAACATCAGACCTACAAATAAAAACAGAAGCTCGTTCATTTTAATACAATAAGCTTTGCCAAATGAGTAATACTTTAACCTTGAAGAGGCTACAGTTGTTCTAATACAATCAATCGAAAACGATATTTCTAAAGTAGGATGATGATAATCTTCAGGCCGGGTTAACCGAGTGACGCGTGCAATAGAGGCATTAAGTCCCTCGTCAAATACTAAATCTAACAACTTGTTATAACAATTCAGTACATTATGCAATTGAAATATACCGGGATTTATGATTTATATTAAAAATATCCACCGCAACGAGGATAAAGATAGACAGAATGATTAATACTTATCCATGATATAGAAGTTAAATTAAAATCTCAAAATATAATTACGTGATCTAAAATTTTTAAAATAAATATCAGCGTGTAAGAACGTTAGATGCAAGGTCGTAGAATGTAACTTCACTTTTACACATAAAGCTTCACATTTAACTAATTCTACATGTAAAGATTCCTTTACAGCAATCAAAACTTCGACTCCTCCACGGTTAAAACAATCTCAACGAAAAGTTAAAAAATTATTTGCAACATCTTCCGCATCCGACGTATTATCCCGTAGCCACGTTTCCGTTATAACAATTATATCACAACATATGGAAAAAGGAATCCAAAAATAGATCCTTTTATTTCATGTTAAGACCTCGAACATTCATATAACAGTTATGTATAGTCTTACGTTTACCCGGTTTAGCAACATATGCATTTTGAACGTTGAATTGGTAAAACCCGATTTTTCCTTTTTATCTTCGAGTATATGAGCCGGAAAGTTCTTATCACGATAACTAAGATTAGTGTCTAAATTCATGCAAACATTTTTCTACTACGAATACAATTAATACATTTTAATAAAGGTACATTAGTACAGTTGGACGATTTATGTTTACCGTGACACCTAGTACAAGTTTCATCATTTGAACAATTAGCAACTATATGACCAAAACCTCTACATTTAAAATAAAACATTAAATCTATTCCATCATAAACTTTGCAACGCTCAAATCCAATGCTAACTTTTCCAACAAACGCGCATTAAGTAAAAGTATCACCGTCTGTTTCTAACAAAACATTAAAATAGGACCCGAAATGTTTTTTCACTGCATACTTCTTAATAAGTTTGAGGCTACCAACAAACATAGCACTATTTTGGTTACGCGATATTTCAACAATTTTATCTTCATTATATTAATTGTCATGCCAGTTAATAATAATCTAGGCTCAATTTTATTAGGTATCTTTACAATAGAGTTTTACCAATATTTTTCTCAATTACAGACTTTATAATATCCTGATCCTGAGAAATCATTATCTATTACCGACACGCCATTATTTTGTACGACGATATTATTAATGTTCGAATTCTTTAGAACAACTTTGCATTGAAAGTCTTCCTTCGTTTTTCAATTTTATTGTTTGTTTTTAGCCTTGATAATTAAGGGCGAATACTTTTTAATTTTTAAAGGACTTCTAACTACCTTTGCATTAACTACCTCCGCAAAAGATTTCAGTTTCTTGATGATTGATTTTTGGTTACTTTTTAATTCTTCTAATAATTCCTTATTAAATAACTGAAATTTATAAATCTCTTATTTGAGAGTTTGCATTCGCCATAATCTTATTCCTTTCAATATTTTACCAAAGTTATTTTTCAATAGATTTTTCACTTAACTTAGAAACAGCACTATTCAATATTTAATTAAGTTAGGTTCGTTATTTTTCATTTCGCACTTAATGTCATCATTATTTTCTACTATTACTTATTATTTTTCCTTCTTATTTCATTTTTTATATCAAATAATACCGAAACGACATTATGAACACCTAATACCTATCGCACCCGTAATAGTGCCACTGCATTTATAACAGTCAACCATAATTAAAAAATAAAACAAAAAAACAAAGTTAGTAGGCAGCACTACAGTACAAGATGATAGCAAATTACACAAAAATATAAATTAATTCATAACACCGACATGCAAAATAATAATTAAAAAAATAAATAAAAAAGATTAGTAAAAACTTGTGTGAAAAATCTACTTAAATTTCAGCACCAATGCAAAAAAAAATATTTTATTTTTATTTTTTTATTTAAGAATTGGATACAAAATAAAATGCTATATATAATTTAATCGGAGTACTGGCTGCCAGGACTTTCGACTCGCAAAAATATTTTAAAAATAAACAGGGCAGCGCGTGCGAAAAGCTATCAATGAAAGTTATCAGCGTGCGTGCAGTTATCAATAAAAGCTATCATTTAGAAATCGGGACGATGAAAAAAAAACACGGCAATCACAGCAGTACCATAAAATGTTGGGTTATGGTTATATTTATCATTTTCAATGAGGTTATGGTCACTCTATCAATAAATTTTTGTTGTTGAAAATTCATGAAGTTGTCATAATATACATTCACGAAATTTAAATTTGTTTAACATATACAAAATGATACATTACAATTTTTTAATAATTCAATAACAAAAACTTAGGAAAAACATTTCTAATTTTGGAAATGCACTTAATTATTTTGTAATATAATGGGACAAAGTTACACATGGAATAACAATACTACGTCGAGCTTATTTCCAAATACTTTCAGCCCCACGGGGATATTGAATATGAAAAAGTATGCGCTAATTGAGCTCTATCCAATGACATAAGCCGACACGGAGGTCAATTCGATCATTTTCGAGATATTTTCCCTTTTACCACTTCACCGAATATTGTAGTCAATAACTCGGACGCCGTTAATCCCGGCTGGATGTTGAATATGGAGTAGTTAGGTCTAATTGCAGGCAAAGCAAATGATGCATCATAAATATTGCATTACTATGTGAGCTTAAGATAAAGAAAATAACTAAATCTGGTATTTCAAGAGCAAACCCAAAAATAATTTGACGAAGCTTTGGTATCGAAACATGCAGAGCGGTGATTTTTACAGGTTGCGAATAGAAAGAGGAATTGGCAAGCATTAAACGCAGCAATAGTAATCTTTCGATTGCAGCAACAAAGGCGAACTGCAACAAATTCTAGGAAAAGAAATATACAGAAATGGTGATTAGTGCGACGTTGCTGTTGAACAATCACGATTTCTTGATTAATGCGACAGCACGGTCTTGAAAAATGTAGCCCAGCAGTAAACCTTCTGGACTCCAAATACTATGTTATGTGTGAAGAATGTTTTCTAGTTGACACGACAACATACCAATCCTGCATTGAATCATTATTGTGGGTCTCGTTAACTACAACACCGGATACTTTAAATTGAATGACGAAATTTGCGCAAAGAAAGGCTAAAATCCTATACTAGATATATTTTCTTCTTAGTTTATGGTCCAATTTTGTGGAAATCTCAAAAGCAAAACAGCAGCACTGAAGCTGAATATATGTAAGCTGCGCTGAAGCAAGCCATATACCGTTGAGTCTTATTCAAGAGATATAGAACGATAAATCAACAGCACCAATATTTTACCGCATCACAAGCATTCCAAGCGCATAGACATAGAATTTGTACGTGCAGCGATTAAACGAAGACGTATTTGTCTCAAATATCTTTCTGCACAATAGATGACTGGGTATAGCAGGCTGCTCAATAAGTCTTGCTATCTAATAAAAACACATTATTATGGTTTGAAAACAATTGATTGTTCAGTTTAGTCTACCTGAACATCAGAACACTTGTTCCAACAAGATTGCAATTTATGTGCTCCATCCATAAATCTAGAATTTGGAAGGAGTGTAAAATACGCTTCCGCAACTGTTATAACCTCATCACTTAATGAAAAACACTTACAAATTGGTGTAAGCTCGAACAATCCAAGCTAATTTACCATTATTTTTGCCATTGTCAAAACGTTGCTTGGAGCGAAACCCAAAATCTACTTAATCTTTTCGAAACCGCCATAAGTTTTGCTTGAAAATCGCATTCGAATTTCAGATAGATTTCTGAAACCCAACGCTTACTTACTTGCGTACACTATCCAATGAGATGCTAGGGCGTCCTTTAATTCTCTGTCAGCCACTTGAGGGTTATCCAATACGGCATCCGGCATTTCTTCTACGAATTCTAATATTGGTGCCGATTTTCGATGTCCTTGATGTGAATTGTGTTTATGGCTTGTACGACTATGTTTAAATTGAAAATCCATCATTCTGCTGCAGCAAGATACTCTTTACTGCAACAACGCATCTTTCTGTTGAAGGCGAAAAGACCTTACATACCTTCAAAATTAGTTCGTACATTTTTTGTGCTTTTAAACTATCCAAAATCTAAATTTAATCACATAAGCTTTCGAAAAATCTTTATATGTAGCTGCTAAAGGCGTATTAGTATAATACGTTTTTATTCCATTTTTAGCGAATGCGGCTCCAATTGTGCACACAGCAAAATATTCCTTACACAGTCCAATTGGGTGCCTAAGGCTAAATCGCTTTCAGTTTATCGACAATTTTCCAATATGATATCCTATGTTTATTCTAAGATTCATGATGGCATTGCTGTATTCCGACGTCTTTTCCGCAGTGTCGTCTTTATGGCTTGTTCGACCACTTTTAAATTCAGCAATTCTAGTGTATTTTCATAATAATTAATGATGAAGACTCCTTTTCCCTCCCATATATAAATATATATTTTTTTAAATAAGTTAACCAGCAGCTCCAATACCATTCAATAATGATAAATCTTGGATTTTTGCTATTTCTCTTCCATTTGACGGGAAAGGTTGCACCTGGTTCCAAGAACATACATTTCTTTATGGTTTTTGTACTTTAAACATAAATTGAGTTATTAGATAAATTATTAAATGATTCGGCATAATTTGTAAGAGCTCATTACACAGTCGAGGAATATTAAATTTTTATGTTCTGATGCTGATTCAGTTTAAAATGTGCCATTTCTGGCCATTCTTTTGCGATCAACAGGTCGATATCAATAGTGTTGCACATTCCGGTGAGAGAAGTTAATACGCAGCTTAGCATTGATATCCAAACACTTATTTTTATTTTCTTGCGGTTTTAAAATTGAACTTTGGCTTTTTTGCGACCTATTATAGAATGTTGACGTACCAATAACTTCTGCTGCATTGTAATTCTAAGCATCCCTATGCGAAGAAAATTTAGAGTTGTGTCGGCAGTGCATTTGTTTGGAAATACAAATTTATTTAGCTAAAGAAATTAAGTGTAAAAATTAGAATTTTATGTTTTGAAAAAATCTGTTTCCAAGCTAAACATGAATAAGCACCAAAAGTATAGAACCATATTCGAAAATTGGACGAACAAGAGACGTGAAAAATAATTTTGAGGTGTATGGCTTGCTCCATAGTTTAATCAACGCTATGACCTCATAAGCTTATAAACCTTATAAAACTGTGAATCTGGCATTTTATCTGGTCTTTAAATGTACTCTATCAAGGGCGTAAATACCACCAGAATAAATAGGACCCTACACATGTGTGGTGACCGATATGATTTTTCAGTTTGATGAATTAAGTGATCGAAGATTATAGATAAACCATTTATTACGAAGATGTAGATTAACTTGCGGCACATCGGTTGATTGGTTTAAATTGTAGTATAGTATTGAAGTTAAGTATTAGTGACGGAAGGACCGAAATGGCTACTTCGAGCTACAACAGAGAAGACTTCAATTACTCTAAATGATAAAGAACCATATAATCTGCATTTCTAACCCTAGGCTAGTTGTAATGCACTAATTATCTAGAGAACTTGATGTTTAAGAACATCAGTAATGATTTTTGTCAGTAATGGAAGAATAGCGGACAGTTAAAGAATGCCTCAATAATTAAACACCTATGACTTTGTACATTTTTTATGAAGTAAAACAATGAAACATCTTTTCCATTTCAAAAAGTTGGGAATTACAACGAAAAATTAGACAAATGCAAAATTAAATCACAAGGACAGGTACAAGAACATTCAGAACTGCAGTGGAGTGACAGACGCGATATCCTGAATACAACAATCCATGTGAGTAAGGACTGCGAAAGAAGAATTAATATTGTCTCAATTTGTTATATTATAAATTCACAATTATCAGTAGCAGTAGAAGCGTTACATTGATGTTTATACAATTCATTTATTCTGATGGAATTTTATTTGAACTTGAATTTTCTTGGTTTTAAAGGCTAAGGCATCTATGAAATACGGCGATTACGGCATCCCTTAAAAATATTTTATGTAAAGCAAGCAAGTACATTCAAATAACATAACTACAACATGTACATAATGTAACTTATAAATCATCGATAAAATTTATCTATGCTACTTCATGTTCTTTTTCTTCCAATAGTTTACAGAGCTCATAGCATAGTCGATGCAGTGGCAAGCCCATAACACAATAAAAATCACCTTCAATACGTGCAATTAATGATCCACCCAAGCCTTGTATACCATATGCGCCCGCTTTATCACTATTGAAAGAAATTTTGTTTTTTTGTTTTCAAAAAGGCAATAAATATCTTGGTAAAAACTTACAGTGGATCACCAGAGTCTACATAGGCTTTAATTTGCTGTTGAGTTAAATTGCCGAAATAAACATCAGCTGTTTCCGTAAATTTTCGTACGCCACCAAAATGCTTAAGCACAACACCAGTATAAACACGATTACATGTACCAGAAAGCCTAAAAAAATGTTTAATTATAATCGTCAATAAAAATAACAAAATAATTAGTAGCACAGCCAAAGATTTGATGCACTTGGCCAATATCTGATCGTCTAATAAATAACTGCAGAAAATAGATTTACTTTATTTTATAGTAAGTATATCGTTAAGAGCTAAATATAT
>JXPQ01006497.1:11247-26372 GCA_001014675.1 Ephydra gracilis
GCCGCCAGTATAATAAACGTCGGCAAATATATAAATAAGAAACAACACACTAGTTTAACATATCCAGCATAAATTTCGTAAAATATGACTAATTTTTATTAAACGGCTTCTTGACCACATATGTGTGTGGTTTTCATCAAATTATGTCCATTTTCGAAATTTTCTATAATTTCAATTATGACTATGCGTTAATCTACATTAAACCTATTCCACCAATTCCATTTTTAGGAAACGGTTAGATATATGAATTTCCAACGTATTTACGTAATTTTATTGATAAAAATAAATTCTTCCGGCTGGTATAGATTTACGGTGGTATGTATGTATGGTATGGCATACTGGTGGTACCAGAAATATCGGTAAGAGCTCAACACTTTCAAACTGGTTAAGTTAACTCAAAAATTTTTTCCAGTTTCTTTGTACGGATGGCCGGACATACCTAATGAATTCCTGTAGTGGTGATGATTATATCAGTATATATATAGACATATGACCAAGATAAATATACAGTTTGCCAATTTCTTTAGTATTTTTCTGCTTTAGAGATTTAGTCTGAACACTTAGCTTAACACGCTAAGTGACAAAGACACGCTTAACAGACAAAGATACTTTGAAAATTAACTTTTTATACGTTGGTAAAGGTGTTTCAAATTATAGAAATAATCTTTTCCCACTTTATGTTTTTCACTTCTACGTGGTAGGAAAAACTTGTCCAGTCAGCTTTCCTGGCGTAGGCCACAACCAAACCAAATCATTTTGAAAATGTGTTCACTGCCACATTTTTTCTTATTTTAAGTTAAAATTTGGATTAATTCATACTTTCCTAAGCATCTTAAAAATGTGGGGAAACTGTCATGCATTTTGGGTAGCACCAAAGACCAAAATAAGTCCGCATAAATACATAAATTCAAAGACATTCATCTTAATATATATGTAGAACTCAAATTCAAGCTACTTCTGGAAGGGTCTAAAACATGGTCAAAAAATGCTTAATATTTTAAATTTTAATCACGTCAGTCAGCCAATTTACATAAAAAGAAGTTGTGGCTGAAAAACTGTACCGCGTAGAAAAATAAATTAAGAAAAACAAATTTCATCATTTAATGATGGATGATTGTTGAGCATTATGTCGTGGGCTGTGACTGACTTTTACACATATCTTTTTTTGTTGTAGCTGACATCGCTTTCAGGAGAAATTCAGATCAGTATTTGCACTAACATTTTTCGGTGAATACCATCTTGTTGCACGCGGCTGAGCTTAAATAAAAAAATTTTAAAAGAGCCAAGCGGTTGCATATTACGTTTTACTTAATGCACAAGTAATTTTTTTCGGAGGGGAACTATCAAAATAACTAAAACATGTATTTCAACAATAAGTTAGACCGGAATACGACTTTAGCCTAAATGAAAGGCACTTGCAAGAAAACATTAGGCAAAAGAGTGCGGGTCAATTGACATTTCAATACATGATTAACACAATCGATTTGAGCTCAAAACATGATTAGCGGAAGTACATCATGAAAGCAAGCTAATGCAACTAAGCATTTCAAATGCCGTTCTCCATTGAACGCACTGAACACATAACAACGATGATATTAAATACGCTCAAATTAGTATTATTATTTATGGTGCTGGGAAGATTGTTTAAATGACAAAAACAGCAATAAAAGCCATTTCCTATTAAAAGCGTGTGCAATAGCTGTTTGTGCTCGGGTAAACAGCATTAATGTTAATTAATAAAAATGAAGTGAACTTCAGCGCATATGCAGCGAAGAACTCACATCGAATAACAAATTGATTCGAGTTATTTGAGACTATTTAAATATGTTACGGAGAATGTTACGCCAAGTCAACAAATTTAATAAACGCCATATGTTTTATATGCGAAACATCAGACATATGCATTTATCGTAAGAACCGCCTACAAATTGGTTCAAATAATTCCAAGTTGCTAGTAAATTCTAGCTACTCTGATTTCAAACACACAAAGTGAAAGGCTTCGTTCATTGCTTTCATAACGAACTTACCCTTTTTTCATGTTGTCATATCAAATTGTGCATTTCAATGTAAACAAGAAACGAATAAAAAAAATTGTTCGAAGATCAGATGCGGTCGATTCTTGCGTGCGCGCTTATGTTGCCACACTGTTTTTAAGTGTATCAAGAAAACAAACAAAAATATAAAGAAATTAAGGGTTACGGCGGCAACACAGATCAACAATGAGTTAACAAGCTGATTATGATGTCAAAAGATTCCCTAAAAAACGAAGAAAAAGGGAAAAGCTGACGTTACGCCAAGGCAGCTCGTTGCGCTGTAAAGCAGTTTGAATGATTTTTATTTCAGCTCAATGAAATTTTGATGGAAAAAACACTAGACGGCTGTAATCGCACTTTTGTAAACTTCTTACAGAATAACTCACGTCTTTGTACGTTGTTCCGTTGTAAAAAAAAAAAGAAAAAGGAGAGGGGTAAAGACATAGGGTTAATATGGTATTAATGTCGTTGTTTGGGGCTAATTCAAAACATATGCACGACACGTGCTGAAAAGCGTGTGTGTGATTTAATGCTGCATTTTGTGGTATATTAAAGGTGACTTGCGGCATTGTTAAGTAGGCAATAAAGTTGATTGAGAAGGCCGCCCATAAACTAATCTGATTAAAACCCCTACTTTATTTGAATTTTTTAATTCATGGTATGCGTAACTTGAAGGAGCTATTGGATAGTGGTAAAAAAATGTGGATGGTTCAAACGATTAATCACATTCTGCCTGCACATTCTGTTGATGATGGTCGCTTAGCGTATTTCAAAATCTTTACAGCGTTAAAATAATTTATTTTCATTAAATATTTAAAATTCTTACTTCAACACGGCAACACGGCATTTCTCCAACTATATTAGTTTAGGTAATTTTGTTACGATTAGTAAATTCTCAATGTCACAAGAATGCACGAATAGCAATTAAAAATGATGATGATTTTAATATTGGATTTGATCCTGTATGTCCGGTAATGCATATAAGCAACGTTGAGTATAGACTTCGTCAAACCTCCACTCAAATGTCTAGCTTATTCACATCGAGCTGATGCCTTACAGCCTTAAACGCCCATTTATTCCAAATTTGGAACGTACACTGGTATGGGCAATGAGATTTAAGATGTTCACTAAATGTTGTGAATGTTTTTCGATATACTTCGCACTTCCTAATTAATTGACAAATAAGGTAGGACGTGATATGTAGTGCAAACTTTGTGTGTTGAAAATGCTTAAATATTCATGAAGAAACCACACATATTTTTGATTTTTTAAGAAATAAATTCACTAGAAATTCACTTTTTCTTTTTTTATTATTTGAAGGAGTTGAATATAAAAAATAAAATACCAACATTAAAACTTAACCTAATGCCGGAGCCGGAGAAAAAAAAAATTATAATAATTTCAGATGCACATAAAACCAAAATATTTTGTCTCGATGAAACGGATCGTTTGCACGCTGAGTACTTGTAATACAATGAGGCCGTGAAAGCATTTCCTATTTTATTGAAAGACCCGCATTTCAAGATTTTTCAAAAATTTTGTATGCTTTTGAATAAACAATTTTGGGCGTAGGTTCACGATGCGTTAGGTTTTTACCTCGCAATTTTTAATAAATCAATTAGTTTGTTTAAGACTCCAGCATCGCAGCCTATTGACTGAAACTGCGGAAACATCACATTTTTCTTTATGTTTTAAGATCCCATTTTTAGATTAATACTATGTATATCGAAACAATGCGAGTTAACAAATTAGTTTTCAGAATCAGTAACGTAATTATTTTCCGTATTTTTATCTAACACTGAGAACAATTGGACTGCAAATTTTGCAGGCTTAGAAAAAACAAAATCTTTATTCTATACGTTGCTCTCGACGGTGATACAGCGATTAGAGCAGGCAATTTTTCATTACCATTTTCGCAGAACGAAGAAAGTTTAGACTCATAAGCGAAGTGTGAATAACCGTTATAAATTTCTCGCTATAATTGTCTTTCTCGCTATAATTGTCTTGGGGACTAAGTTAGAAGAAGGCCATTGCGGGCAGATTTTGAGAATACGGTGGACATGAAAGCAATTCCACATTAAATTTTTGCAATTTTGAAATGAGTTTCATTCATTTGTGACACGGTGTATTATTCTCATAAAACAGTACTTTCCTTTTTCCAAATGGGATGTTTATACAGCGATTTCAGGCTACCAGTGCTGAGGTAACACTATGTGAAAGTCGCTATTTATAGTTTATATCTTTTCAAGATCCTCGATGAATGTAAAACCATGGTCAAAAATGAGTTATTACCTTGCAAGCCGACTGTTGCGTTATTGTATGCGTTGGAGATGGTTTACCACGTACAGTCAACTTAGAGGACGCTTATTTTGATTCAGGTGTGAAATGATGGAGCCATATTTCATCTATTATCCAATATCAACGCTTATGTACGGGTTTTTAATGGTTGCACAGATTAAAACAATTCTCAGAGCAAACAATTCGTTGTTCGGTTTGGCTGATTGTCAGCTCGCGCTGCACCCTGTTGAAAATATCGAAATATTCATGCACTATATAATGTTGGGCTACACTTCGCGGTCATTTAACATTATTTCGTGTTCTTTTCTTATGCTTTTTTTTTTTCTTTAACTGAATCCTTGGGGCGTCCACTGCTTCCATCGTTCGCGGTGCTCATTTCGTTTAAACTTCCAGAATGGCCTCAATGCAAATTGCAAAATGCAATGCTTAAGAAATTTATTTATCCATTTTCTTTAAACCAAAAAAAGTTGCTTCACTCGTATTTCTCTATCCGAGGTATTAGTAGTGTCATCTGGGGGTTAGCCCACAAACTTTTCAGTCCAACTGTTAAGTTGAATCAGGATTAAAACACCTATGAGATGCAATTGATTTCATTCACTTTCAATAATGGTATGGAAATCTCAATTCAGTGCAAAAATGTCTACAAATTTCATCCGGACTTGAAAATATCATGGAAATATAAACATTTTCTTGGAATACCAAAAATCAGGCTATTCCGTTGAAAATGATATGGTGAGAAGAATAAATACAAAGTTATTCACCGCTTTTGTGCATTCACGATCTTGGTTTTTTTCTTACCAAATGCAATCAAAAATCAATCTTTCCATCTCAAATAAAGCTCAAGTTATCGAGACCACAGGCAGACGAACATACTGAAAAAGCTCAATCTCATTGTCAATTGATTGATACGTATAATTACCAGAACATACAAGGCTTGAGATAATTGCACGAGTGGTGCCTTAGTAACGTTACGCGCATGATGTGATAGTTGAGTGCGCAGGACATATGGTGAAACCTATCCGTGTGGTTGGGTCCTCTTGAAATGCCTTTGAAGCATTAGCTTTGAGGTAATTTTAATAAAAGTCTCTGATTGAATTTTGGATTATTGTATTTGGTTTAGGTAATGCAATGTATTTGCGTAGAATTATTAAAACGTTCTTTATTATTGCATCGATACTGCTAAGGTATAAGTGTCGGTCTCATGTTATTTCAAATTTGGGACAAAAATGTCTAGAAATGTACTACTTTGCAGAATCTACCATTGATATTTGTGGGTAAAAATTACCGAAAAGTAGTATTCAAATGCAGAATTTGTCTGGAAATATATGCATACGAGAACTTTTTTCAGTATTTTTCACTGCAATGTGTGAATTGATAATGCAGGATTTTCAGGTGACATATTCTCAGACATAGGTATTCTTGCATATTTGTTCCCCATCTATACATTTGAATTTGCATTAACAAAGTGAAAAATTGCGCTCCTTGTATACTCTATAATTAATTGCACTTCGAAGGAATTGGTCACCTGTTTTTTCCAGCCGATTGGCTGATGATTTATTTTTCTTTCGCCCTTTCTAAAATATCAACTTCAGTTCAATCCTCCACCCTGCTCCTCCGCCCCTTGACTCGATTATCAAAAGTTAGCTGTGCTGTCAACGACTTTGAGATCGAAGAAACTGTTGATACGTTTGTTGTTTTCATAGGTATATCAATGGATGAATGGAAAAGCTGCTCTGACAAATGATTTTAACGGATATAAATATCAAACTCGTAAATAGCTTACATCGGACTAGACCGACGCTTGGTTATTAAATAAAAAACTGCACTGTACTTTATTTCATTCTGGATTAATTTTGCAAATTATGACAATCATTTTCAACTCTCTCTCCTCTCTTGTGGACCACATAGGTGTCATAATTCAATAAATCAATCGAATCGCGTATTAAAGCATTAAAGCGTCCGTTACCACTTATTTTCTTCCAATCCAATTCAGTTTTTGAACATACGTCTGTTAATCGTAGCTTGAATTAACACAGAAATTTCATTAAATGTAAGTGATATTGTGGGTAATTCTTCCGAAAGGCTATTTCGGGAATTTATAGACGTCCGTGAGGTACTTTCGATTTTTATTCAACCATGTCTTTTTTGAGAACACGATTATATGCCTTTATTACACGCTTAATTTCGAAATTTCATTTGAAAAAGACAATTCTGACGGCTGAATTCGGCTTACGCCCCTAATATTCAATAAATAGGTTTACTGGAGGTATTCGAAATTTTGGTCGAATTTCGACCAAATAGGTACTTCGATCTATCAGTTTTCAATAGAGTATGTATACCAAATTTCGTAAGTCTAGCTTAAGTCTCTCTTTGTAGTTTGAGGTACAGACGGACAGATGGATGAACCTACATGGCTAAATCAATTACATTGGCGATGCTGTTCATATTGGTGTATTAATAGGTCAAACTAAATTACACTTTGGCAATTTCAATGGCGGTATTTCCTTATAAAAATGTTTGTAATTATTAAAATAAATATAGAAATATACATATAACACCGCTTTAGGTGTTCAATAAATAGTAGTGCATTACTTTAATAAGTCGTTTTTCACCTGTCGATGTTTTATAATATTTTTGAATTTACCTGTCATTAAATTTTTGCAATTCCAAAGTTTTCCGATCACTTCGTTTTTTCTTATGACATTTATGATTTTGCAATGTTGCCAAAAGCTTTAGGTTTAGCTTCCTAACGTATACATTTTAAATTTATTTAAAGATGTCTTCCCTAGACAAATAAAAATAAGCCAAAAAGAAGCCTTAAACATTACATAACCTTAGAAATGTGACAAAAGAAAGCAGTTTTTAAATTAAAATGACTAAATTAAATAATTCATGTTTAACATTCATCGATGATTACCCTCGATAATATTTTCTTTGTCAAACATCGATGTTTTAGGTTCCACGCGTATCACCCTCCCAGTCAATACTGAAGTAGTAGTTTTTTCAAATCGTATTCCGAACTCAAGTTCCATAAAGAATTGGATCAATTGAATTGGTGTAATCATTGAATCGCCAAGAGAATATTCGAAATATTTTTATATGCCTTGCGTTACTCATAAATTAATTTCGGTGAAGCTTTTCTTAAATAATTTCGATCTACAACCGAGACCGAATGCGAACAACAACATATTTTACAATATATATTGACATATTTCAGCAAAGAGGAGAAACGGATTATTATTAAACTGTGCAAAACATAAAGTGAAATAATTATGGGAAGTCACTGTTATGCTAAGGCATCAAATGGCTTCATGGGAATTTGTTTATTAATTGAAACACAATTGCTTTGACGCCATTGTACTAAGCATAAATACACCAACCAATCCATCAAGTAACTACAATGATACTTTACGCGCACTCAAAAATATACACAATTTAAATGTGGGACTATTAGAACTTGAGAACAACAAAGTCTCTGCCTTCCGAAATAATCGTTGAGAGATGAAGCACCATTATAATGTTATCCCATCAACTTGGCATTGTTATTACATTGAAAAGTGCAGCATATGCGTTTAATTAAAAAAAGTATTCAATGCGTACAAAGCAATGGCTTGTTTTTCGACTACGCGTACATAACACACAAACCATATACATGTATTCGACGGGTATTATTTTGATTAATAACTGAGGCAGCTTATTAAGATAGCACGCCGAAGAAAGAGTAAGTTCGCAGCTTGCTAATTGAAGAATTCGTCAGGCTGTGTCTGATTATCTAAGTTGTCGCTATGTGTTGCTGTCTTTAAGATGTATTTAATTTACATATTTATTGTATGAAAGAATGTTGTTGTGATACTTCGAGCTGTGTGGTGGTTAAGCAGAGCTGCTTATTTAAATGAATTAATTTATTATTGTAGACATGTTTTTCCTTGCATGTGCAATCAACATAAGTCAATGGCGTAATATTTATGTGTTGGCATGAGAATGTTAAGTCTGGATCGCCACATTCGTATGTCTATTGCAAATCGCATTAGTTTTTCCCATACGAAAGTTGTTCAGCTATTTTATGCACGAATGTCCTGCTACTTACAAATGTGTATTTCTATTTATTGTTTTAAATAATAGCGCAAAATAAAAGAAAATATCATAATAAACAAAATTTTAAAATATTTATTTTTTCATCTTAAATAATGCTTCGATGCCCACATTTAATATGTTTTATTAAACCATATGTTTTGCATTCACTCTATTTTAGTAAGCAATAGGTATAAAAAAAGTTTGATACTTAAGATCCCAATTATACAGAAGAAACATGCAGTATTTGTGAGGATTGAGTGAGGATTGAACGCAATTTCCTTTTAAACAAGCTGGTGCCACAAACATGTTCTTTAGGTTCCATTAAAGCTTCTTATATTTCAAAACACAGTTTTCCAATTGGCCGGGTAT
Organism: Ephydra gracilis; assembly: GCA_001014675.1. Taxonomy (NCBI): domain Eukaryota; kingdom Metazoa; phylum Arthropoda; class Insecta; order Diptera; family Ephydridae; genus Ephydra; species Ephydra gracilis. The sequence continues at coordinate 20,022 of JXPQ01006497.1, forward strand.
GTGATGGTAATTATGAATAGAGGCAGTGGATATCTCAAATTTAAAAATATTTCAAATTAAACAAAAATGTTTTATGCCTGAATCATATAATTTTTCGGAAAATTTCTTAACGGTAGTATACAATGTTATTTAATCCTGGTTGAGCGGTTCAAAATAGGCAGTGGCGCCTTACCATACGCAATTCTACTCAATCATGATACCGCATTAATTGTTTATATGCATCTCTATATTTAATGTCTTCATGTAAATATATGCGAAATAGGCAAATGTAGAAATTCTGTGCTATGCATTTTTATAATATACGGCCAAAGGAAAGTGAAATTCTTTGCGCACTCCAAGTCAGGTAGAAAACGACAACCGGGTTATGTAGGAAACCTAACTTCATTGTATGCGGAACAAAGAACCCATTAACATTAATAACTTTTAAATTGGCAAAACATACAACGTAAACGTGGTCAGAGAGAACCATAATGCTTGGATCACTACATAGAGTTATTATAAAATTGCTATTTATTTAAGTAAAAACAAGTAAAAAGGTTACAGTCAGCTTAAGCCTATAGCATAAAACAAGTCGCTTGATAATTAAATAAAAACCGGGCAAAAACACCAGCTTAAATTACTCTGGATTAATTTCATTCATTCATTCATACTATGGAAAATTTAATTCAAGGAATCCACAGTGCATAGATTAATTATATTTGTTCACTTAATACTGGAATTTCATAAAATTTGAAAGCAACCTTTGCATGACTAAGCAGTCAAGCTTCTATTGAGCCCACATAGGTGAAATGGAGAACCCTCTGATTTTCATGCAATCACGCCCACATTTAGTACACAAAATTATTATAATCATATTCGCCCAATACTAAAATTTCGTAAAAATTTAGAGATAATTGTGTATAATTCAGCATTAAAGCCTTTATTGAGACCGCATAGGTGTAGTAGAGGTTATTTCATGCAATTAGTCCTATTTTTGATACATGCATTGATTGTATATATGTTCAATATACATATAATGAAATTATGTTAAATTAAAGTGAACATTGTCGGTAATTCTGCATAAAGCCAATTTTGCGGTGTTATAGGTGTACTGGAATTTTACGCTAAATTTTTAAACTTCATTGAAAAATATTAATTGTAACGGATGCGGTATGCTTAAGCCCGTAATTTTGAATAAATATGTGAAGAAATAGGTGGACTAGAGGTACCTGAAATAATGGTTGAATTTTGACGGATTTCAAAAAGAATTCTAATTAAAAATAAAATTAAATCAGAAAATGAAAAATAGACGTGCGCATGTATTAATATAAAGTTCGAACCTTCTTTGACTCTTAAAAGAAAGTTTAATCCTACGTTTCCTAAATTTCTGCCAAGTGCATCGAAAACTGTGCTTCCATAACGGGAGCTTTGAACTGATACTCATACTCATAAATCTAGCTGAAAATTGCTGAAGTTACTATGATTATAAACGTTCATATGGACAGAAATGTCTCTCATAGAAAAATAATTATTTCTGTGCCTGTTATTTTCTCACATGAATTTGTTCGCAGTAAATAACATTGCACCTCTATGTTACAACTTTAATGTTTTTACCACAATTCAAGAGTTGATGACGAAATAAATAAAGCTAATTTTATTTTAGTTTCTTTAAAACGGGAATTGTAATGAGACATATAAACATTTTTTTTCCATATTTCATTATATTTGGCCGAACCAAAGGTCAGATACCTTTTATGAAATTCTGTATTACATTATTGTCCATACATTGTATTTTTTACTAAAGAAAAGGGAAGTATTTATAATCAACAAAATATTTAAATCCAAAATATTTAATGTTTAAAATTTCTTTTGATTGGTACGTTTATATGTTATCCATATATTAAACCGAAACTGGTCTTTGGATTAGGTCTTAGCTAAAATTATAATTAAATATAAAATTCCAGGAGGAGAAAGTAATTCTTTTAATAAGTTCTTTCCAATTGCTCAGTTTTTATGGAAGCTATAATTTAACCCAGACAGGTCTGGACCGATTTGGGTGCAATTGAATTTTTGAATTTCGTTATTATTGCCTCCAGTACACCTCTAAGGTCCCAAAAGAGTCTTTCTGCAAAATTTTCCACAGTTATATTTTAAATTTAACGAAATTTTATTATTCATTGAATATAAATATAATCAATATGTGCACAAAAAATGGACTTGATTTNNNNATTAGAGGTACCTCTAGTGCACCTATGTGGGCTCAATAGAGGCTTTAATGCTGAATTATACACAGTTGCCAGTTTAACTAAAAATGAATATAATCAATGTGTGAATCAGATTGATTGCATGAAGATTAGGGGTACCTCCAGTACATCTACTGCTTAATCTTGCGTAGGCAACATTTAAATTTTTCAAAATTTCAGTTAATGTGCGTACAATTGATTAATTTAAATCAGACACCCATGTGGTCTACAAAAAGGGAGTTAAAAAAATTTGCCATAATTAACAAAATTAATCCAGAGTAATTTAAGGTAATGTGTTGTTCCCGTTTTTATTTTGTTATCAAGCGACGTGTTTTTTGTCGTCGACCTAAGTCGACTGCAAACTTTTTACTTGTTTTTAAATAATGTCCTTATAATAAATTTTAATCAAATATCGTCGTAATTAAAGTTAGTTAGATTTTTATAAATTATCTGGTTGGAATTAAAAAAAAAAATCCATGTCATGTCACATTCCAATATTATAAAAACCAAGGTTTGAATAGCAGCAACAAATATGCCCAGACAGATAGAACAGCACATAAGCAGACAAAATGACGAATATGACCAGCTTGATTCTGGAGGGGTTGGTGATGATATAAAGATATACTTTGTATATAAGTTGAAAGTACAAATATGCATCCAGAGACAGATACAGGCAACTTGAGACCATTGCCGTTAAGAAATGCATGATTGAAGGAAGCAAGCAAAACCACTTGAAAGCATGAATTGGTGCTAACAGGATGAAAGCTAATGCATCGAAATTATATGCATTGATTAAAAAAAGAGCAATACAAATAGAAATGATAGGTTTCCCAGTTATGGAGACATCTGGTATAGTTCTTCATGAAAAAAGAGCAATTCCACATTTAATTTCATTTCATTCATTTAACTTAATTAATTAATTCTAGTAATAAACAAAAGTATTAATTACGCACAAAAAAATAGCAATTTACTATTAACTTCACAGTGATGTCATAGAATGTCATGTTCATTTCGGTTATATAGAGAAAAATGAAAATAGACGAAAAGCAAAGGTAGCCAATCTTCAGTTTGCTCCACCTATAGCATCACAAATTTTATAATTTGTGCGAAATTTGAGAAATTCGCATAGTCTAATGTATATTAGCCTTGTTCAAGTGGGTACTTAATAGTTTTGCCAACAAAGTAGTAAAAAACATACCCTAGAGAACTAAGCAGTGGACACTTGGCAACATTTAAACAGTTTAATGTGGTGGCATAAGTAATTTGTATAAAAATGTTCATAAATATGTTGACCAGTCGATTAAAATTCGTGATGAAGATAAAATGAATTGACAAGTTTATATGCTAAATCAAGGTTTGATATAATTCATCCACAATACTTTTGCGGGAAGTATTTTGTTGATGAGTCACCAATGACGAGTCAGCAAATATTATTTATAGTAACGACTTTTGTTGCCTCGAAGACTATGATACAAACCATTCTTAAGTTAAAAGTTTGCGTAAGCGGGCCCCTAATCGCAAAATGAATGACGCTGAAGTACGATCGCTTTGAAAATTTATGAGGATGTGCTATGTATTTCAAACGAAACTGATATCGCATCGAGCCAAATAAAGGGAACTTGATAGTTGTCGGATGTTATTTGTTTGCCAAACCCAAATGTGGACGGATAAAGATGGCAATGAACTATGACGCGTTATCGTGGTGCAAGATCTTCGAGTTGTTTGCCCACATATTCGATGTTTTTGGCGAAAAGTTTCACTACAATTCATGATACACATTGATCCCCATCTTTTTAAAGAAAATCACGTGATTTTTTCAGTCTTCGCACAATCAGTGAACGTCATTCTCTCATTTGAACATGTTCTAAATCTGTAATGATCTGCTGAATGAATTTTGGATGGAATTCGGCTACGGAAATCACGTCTTTTACAACGTTAAACCAGTGCCAAATCTGAAATGTTAGAGCTACTGATGAACAAACTGTTTGCCTCACAGTACTTTTGTCGAAGCTCTTTTCTAANNNNTACTTTTGTCGAAGCTCTTTTCTAACATGTAATACCATCGTAGTTTTAAAAAATGTTTAACGCAAAATTTAATACAAAATCATTTGCAGTTGCAAACTTAATACCATTTTAAAAAATAGCAAAGTCGAAAGCACGCTCAATTGTATTTGTATGTATGATGTATTCAAAAATGAGTAATTTTTATAAATTCAATTTTTAACAGTTAACTGAAATTCTTGGAGAATGTCAATGACAGATCTGGAAACCAAAGAAAACAAGAGAACTGAAATAAGATGACTGAGACCGCCACTCGGTTGTAATTCTGATATCTTTTTGATCAAGACAACATAACTTTTATCAAGCGCTCATTTTGAAGCAATGCATATTGTGTATAAAATAAAAATACGTCGAGACTGATTAGAACGTACTCTGTATTAGCCACTTCGTTCAATTAACTTGCAAAAAGGAAAAGGCAAAAACTATTTTGTTGCTCAAATGCTGAATGCTACGATATATAATGTTCTCAACTAACATTGTTGATTGTCTTTTAATGTTGCACTCAAAAGTTAGCGAAACAGCTGACCGATAGTATCAAACATGCAGAGTGTCAATTCAATGATAAATCTGTGAAAACACTATCTACCAAACACGCTGTAAATGATATGTTAATTGTCGGCCCGGATGTTTGTATTCTGCCTGCACTTTCGCTGGCGCTCAAAGTTTGCAAAATAAAACAAAATAAAAATATTTATATATGACATAATTTGATGTATTAAAAATTAGGAGGAAGGAATGCAGAGCTGTGCATGTATGTATATTGGCAATTCATGTATTCCAGCTTAGCATATCCATAGATAAATTATATACGTACACTGTTATAGAATAGCTCAGATGTCGTTAAAGACCAACATATGATGGAATACACGCATGTGGTTTTTCTTTAAATATGTGAAGAGGGTCAATATAAGCTATACGATATTATTTATTAATGAACATCTAATATTGCAGTGGGTGTATAAAATTTCCTAACCCAAACAGTAAACATGTAACATTGTGCCAAATTTGGGCTTTAAGGGTTGCACTCATAATGACAAAAACAAAGCACAACATAAAAACTCTTTCAGAAAATCACCAGCAAGATAGGACAAAAACATAAAGAAAAAAATTAATATTACCAATACATTTAGACATTTGTTTGCATTGTTAACTTTGTAAAAAGTTGTACAGTCTTCAATACCATTGGGACTGTATAGCATCCATTTCAGTTACTTTCATACTTCGACTTACACGTATTATGTTTTCTTCTCTGAATGCTTTATGATTTTTGTATTTTTTGACTTGACATGATGAATTATTGGGAAGGTTCGAAATTAAATACTTGCAATAATAAGCTACTTTGTATTATTAACATTGTTCAATACATATACATTATTTTTGTATTGCATATTTATTTTAAAAATGAAATTTTTAACTCCGCCTTCAATAATAATTTAACTCAACACAACTACATAAAGCAGGAGTTTCTCCATTTTAAGCAAAACGCGGCCTGCTACAAGAGATAAAGCAAAAACAAAAATACAAAAAAATAAAAATTTGTATATTAAAGAGTTAAATATCCATGCACATAAGCACTCATGCAAACAGTGCGCTTGTTCCCCCTTAAATCACATGCCAGACATACAGCAGCGAGTCAAACCATTCACTTTAATAACAAAACACACAACTTCTATTTATGTATTCAACTCACTCTCGCCGTACCCCCAACTAGTTGTTTGTGTGCTTGTTATCTGCATCAACACACACACGAAATCAAGCACAAAGAATACAAATATGTAATGGAAAGTAAACAAAAAAATAAAAGGAAACGATTTGGAAAACCCTTTCACTTTCACTATAGAGTGCAATTGTGGGATTCAAGTATGAAAAAAAACTCAGTTCGAGCTCGAGGTCGCTGAGTAAAACTGAGTATACGTAGAAGCTGTCAGGGGATTTTGTGCGTTTCCCCTTTAATGTGTGTATTTTCTCTCTTCACTACGTGAGACACAATGCACGACTGGCTCATTTCACAAAAGTCAATGGCCGTCTGCTATGTTCATAGTGGCTGTGTATGCTACGCAGACAGGCC
>JXPQ01006506.1:565-10919 GCA_001014675.1 Ephydra gracilis
AAATTAAGAGCAACATATTAGTGAAGAGCAACGGAAAGCGTATCAAATAAAATAAATTTTCATTAAAGTGTTGAAAATTGTTCATGACTTGAAAAAAAAATGTCAATAAAAGTATCAAATTAAATCCAAAACAGCGAGTGCCTTAGAGACGTGAGTGTTAATATTATGTTAGCTAAGACTATAACTGTTTTAATAACTTTTTGGTTAAATGTCTGTGGGGATAATGTTATAGACTGAGTTGATGGGAAAAAGTTACACTGCATTAGTTGTTCGTAGAAAACAAAGGCCGTTTTAAATTAAAACATTTTGCCATGATGGGGAATAATTAAATTTAATTTAATTTAATAAAATTAAGCACGTAGAGTACAAGTGGAAGTTTCTTCGAAATGGACGTTCCCATTGAAAGCAGAAAAGTAGCGAAGAGAAATTATGCGGCTTGAAATCCAAAACAATAATTTCCATTTATATAATTAAACCTACTCTTAAACCGCAAGTACAGGCATTGTCATCTAATTACGTCCATTTTGGAAGAAGTTATCACAATCATTGCACTTATATATGTGTGAGGCTAATTTTCCTGGAATATTTGTATTTTGACCAAACAGGTGTGCCTGTGTTTCATGGAATCGTTTTAATTTTATTTATATGCACCAATAATATTAAGTTCATTGTTAATAATGATGAACGTTGAATTTAATGGAAAAGTGTGGCGAAGTTAAATCCTCATTGATCACAATTTTGCAAAGACGAATTTGTCAGTTTTATTTCAATTCAACAACGAAATAAAATTAAATTTTCTACCTGAGAGTGGCTCATTTTGCTTAAAACTCTAAACTACAAAGGGGTACAGGAGGATCGTCTGGCTTTAATGCAATAATACACATTATGGTAAAATATTTAGCTATTGCCCAACGCTTTTACCAATATATTAAGACTTTTTCAGTTCCATTAACTCTACAGTTCCATTATCGTTTATTAGGGTGTCTTGGAGGACCATGAAATATTGATCGGATCTTGGCCACATTAAAACGACGAGCTTATATTTTTTAAAAAGAATTAGTGTGCTGAATTGGGCTAAACCTATATTTTTGTCCTAAATATGTCAGTAAATTTTGAGAGGTCTCCTATCATTCGGTTTGGTTGTTACAAACGTATGACCAAACCTAATGAACATCTTGCCAATTTGCATTGTGACGCACATAATTACTAAAATTATTTCAAGTTTATGGCATTCATAGGCATTGATAAACAAAACGAAAGCTCTGCCATTCAGCTTTATAGTACAAATTTCAACAATTTTTTTTTAATTTCGATTAATTTTGAGGGTTTTCGCATATTAAGAAATGATTTGATTTCTAAGCAGTCGTTGCAGTCAAAGTAGTATTCGAAAATTTTGCTGATTTGAATGTGCAGTCGCAGTTGTTGTATCAGTATTAAAATATTATTTGAAAAGTTTGAAATTACAAAAAAAAATATTTAATCATGCAGCTATTATCACTTTGATAAAGGAAAAAATGATTATGATCTGTTCACATTCCATGAATTGGTGAATTAGGTTTATAATGTGTCGGGATTGCTGATTTGGTGATTTTAATTAAGAATTCCTTTTGATTTAATTTTGTACCTGTATTTATATTGGCGCTCTGTTTATAGTTTGAACTTACTCAAGTATGCCAGCCCTTTTTGAAATTTTCCATAAATATTTTATAGGCAATTTTAATTTTTGAAATATTCTTGTGATGGTGTCAGTGGAGATAAAACTTTTCATAGGTTGAATAAAAAAAATGGTATTCAATGAACAGTTAGAAATATAAAAGTGTGTTTAGCTCGATAATGTACGCATGAAGTTTCAGAATTCTTAGAAACTATGAAATTGAGTGCTTCCCCTGATACCCATCCTACTCTTACTCATATAATAATATCAATGTTATCCCAATTTTCAATTTGAAATATCGTTCTTATATCTCAATATCGTCACGATTACCAAAATATCATTATTTCTGGGTTAATTTTCTTAGATTCGTTTATTTGGACAAACTTGGTGTGTTAGATTTACCCTTGAATTTAGCGAAATTATGAGAATTATTAGAAATCGAATAGATAGTAGCTGTACCATCTTAATATCGAAACTTCATGCATGTAAATAGGTTTTAGTATTTTCATTACATAGTTATGCTGGGGTCTATTTGAATTTTACACCTGCTTTTACATTTCAAGCACATAAGTGGGTTATATCGATATCATCAGAATCTCCATACTGGAAAACTAGTTCAACGCGTTACGCTGATGGTGAATGCAAATGTATGTCCATGTCCAAATATATGTCCATAGGGCCACGATCTCTGAATAGAAATTAGCTAATAGATTGGTGACGTGTAAAAAAACGGTACTTGCTCATGTCTTTTGCTCACTGTTATTTGGCGAAGAGATAAATCCATTAATTTTTAGACCACAAGCCGAGTTTTATAGTTTGCAGTGCTGGCCAACGCGTGCTGCTATATCCTGTTTACTTTTATTGAATGAACTCATACTTGGGCAACCGCCCAAAATTTAAACAGTAGAACAAATAGAATTGCAAATAGGATTCTTTAACTGCCTTCGCTGTCGTATTTACCAATGGATTAAGGCGATTGTTAACTTTTCCAGTGCTTATATGCCTCTGAAAATTATGAATTTAATGATCGTGAGCAAATCAACTGATCTTAGTTATTATTCTGATGTCTAAAATAAAAAAAAATTAAATTCGGCGCTTTTGCATATACTGTTAATTTCGCGAATTCAAATCTATTTGTGGCACATCTGTGTTCGAAAACAATTCGATTTATTGCAAACATGTTATTTCTGTTAGTTCCTGCCACAGAAGCCTGATATAATGCGTATACACGTGTTGAAAATGTATCTGCTGGCTGAAAGTGCTATTTCCAAAATTTCAAGCTGTCTTCATTGAACGATTGACTTAACTAATTATATCAGTATAATTTTTTATATCCGTTTTAAATGGGCTTGATCGCAGTATGTAACTTACCGAAAAAGGTTTCAGTCGCATTAGGTCGACAGTATAATACACGTCGCTGGGTTACTAAATAAAATACAAGAAAGCAGTTTACTCTGGATTCATGGNGGGTTACTAAATAAAAAACAAGAAAGCGGTTTACTCTGGATTCATGGTACATTTTGTTTACTCTCTTTTCGTGCTCTGATCAACCAATCAATCAATGTTTCACACATTAATTAAAACATGTATTCACTTAATAATGGAGTATTTCAAAATTTAAATATAACCTATGCATGATTAAAGCTTCTACTGAGCGCGCATAGGTATACTGGACCTATCTCTAATTTTCATCCAAACAATCCCATGTTTGCAACGCACACTGATTTTCACTCAATACTGAAATTTCGGAGAATTAAACGGATAACTTTGCATAATTCAAAATTAAAGCCTCTATTCGAAGCACATAGGTGCTCNAACGCACACTGATTTTCACTCAATACTGAAATTTCGGAGAATTAAACGGATAACTTTGCATAATTCAAAATTAAAGCCTCTATTCGAAGCACATAGGTGCTCCAGAGGTAACTCTGCTACTAATTCAATCACTTCCATTGAAAAAAATAAATAAATAAATAAAAATCATTTANGAGGTACCTCTGATATTAATTCAATCACTTCCATTGAAAAAAAAAAAATAAATAAAAACCATTTATTTTCGGCTTACGTTCCAAATTTAATCGAAAAATATAANTTTTCCGCTTACGTTCCAAATTTAATCGAAAAATATAAATTCTGACAGCTGCAGTAGTCTTATGCTCGTAATTTTGAATAAATAGGTGTACTGGAGGTATCCGAAACATTGGTCTGATTTTGGCAAAATTCATAGTTTGATTTATTATTTTGTACCAAATGCTGTTGATCTAGTTCAAGACCTTCTTTCTAGTTTTTGAATACGCACGANTGGCTTAATAAATTCCTGTGGTGATGCTGATGCCATCGGCATAGATTTCGATAGGTGCTGCGGAACTGGTTCTGGGTGTTGCAAACGAACGACCGAAACTACTATACGCTTTGGCAATTTCATTCGTGACGTGTTTTTCCTTTGCCATGGAAATTGAGCGATGCATTGCGAAGCTATTGTCAAAGATTTCTGAAATATTAGACTACAGTTCAAAAGTGCTAGTACCATTGTAACAGTCTTGTTGCTGCTAAATGCAGTAAAATTCGACGTAAGACATGCGGTAGTCTTGCCGGCGCTTCAAAATTGCTGGTTAATATGGCTAGTTATGGCGTAGTGTTATTTGGTAATTCTATCCGGTTTTTTGCAGATTTTTTAGGAATTATGTGGTGCTAACTGAAACAGCTAAATCAGCTCATGTCAACTTGACTTACTATATTATTTTCTCAATAAAACGAGACTGGCATGAGTTGGACGTAATTAGTCAAAATTATTATGATATTACAATCTTTATGGCAGCTTCGTCTAGCGCTAGTGAACTGTATAATCCTTATCGCTAGCTTTAAAAAACAACACACATTCGCACGCGGGCGTTTACACATTTGAACGCATGTTGCACAGAAATTCATGCGAACTCACCTTGTCCAATTTTCAGAACAAACAAAGTCATTTTCACGCAGGGCAACAGCTCTTAACCAGCAATGAAAAAACCACATACAAAGACCAAAAAAAAAAAAAAACTTTATACCGGCATTAACAATGGCATCCTTTGTCGTAGAATGTTTTCCTCACACTGCCAGAACTTGTTTCTTTGTTAAATTACAGCAAGTTCATTGAAATGGCATGAATGGAGAGCAGTTTGTGTGTTTTTCGTTGCCTTTGTTACACACTTTATTGCTGTGCTACATATCATATGCTCATGCTCATTATTACCTTTCATGCTATCGGCTATGGTATTATTTTTTATCGATGTCTTTTTAACAATTTGTGCCTAATCGATGATTGTCTTTGCACATTCACTTCTGTCATTTGCTTTATGCCGTGTATTGTTCTACTGCATCTTAATGTCCTGCCACTCGGGCCACTAATCGCCAAAAACGTTCTGAAAGGTTAAGTGTTTCCCTAAGAATGTTGGAGTTTTTTTTAATTCAAATAATTTTTGTTTTATCGTACCAATCGCTAAGTGCAATGCCGGAATTGCAAACTTGTTACATCGAATTCGCGCAAGCAGCGAATACGTGCCTCATTAACTGAGAATTGAGATGAGTGGCTTTTATGCAATCCGGAATGTTTAAACAAACTATTCTCAAAATGTATTTCAAATTTGACACACAGCGTTTAACAATAAACACGGCGTTGGCATTATTTGTTGGCCTTCTATTTCTCCCTCTCAGTTATGTGACAGTTGCGCTGAACAGTTCGCAGAAGAAAAGATGATCTTGCAAGAATATGATTTTGTTATTTAATATAGTTGCCTTCGAGGGCGACTCAGCGTTTAAAGCGATCAAGCAATTTTTGGGTGTGTCATAGTTGCTTTTGATGCCCAGAGACTGCTGTCATTACCTTGGCTTACAACTGACTCGTATATCTTTGCACTCGCTCGAGTTGGTTCACTTTATGCAGTCGGCCCAGCTGACGATTATCCATTTCAATTTCATCAATCCACATTAACCAGAGCTTTCACACACTCAAATATCCATGCTCGATATGTACAGCACATTCCTTTCGTATGCTTCAGCCTAAGGTATCTTAATCAACTTCACTTAAAGCTCAACCAAAATGATTTTGAGGACAGTGTGACGTTCTCGTCGGTTACAGACTCTTTGGTGCGTCCACTGCGTTCATTGTGCATTGTTCTCATTTCGCATCGTTTAAATTTAGTAAACCACTTTTCAAAGATTGGTTTTTGTTTTTGCAAGGTACGAATAATGTTTGTCATGCGAAGTCTTGATTTCGACAATATTTTTTTCGCCAAAAAGCAGATTCTAATTAAAGCCATTTTCTTCAAAGTTACAAGAATTGCCTAACTCAGAATACTGTATTTCAAAAAATAATACTTCAACATCTGTGAAATTTATATTCGAGTCTCATGAAAGTTAGTGTTACCTAAAATCAAATGGGTTTAAAAAGTGTAGCGCTATGTGTGTGTTAGCTTACGAAATTTTCAACTTCACTTTTACAAATTCAAGTGCGCTCGATGCAAGCACAAATGAATAAAAATTAAAAAAAAAAAAAAACAATAAAATTTCGTATATTTCCCTGACTCGCATTATGTGTCAGCGCGCTGAATGCATGCATGCATNNAAAATTTAAAAAAAAAAAAACAATAAAATAGAAATATATGTATATAGAATTACTGATTAGTTTTCATTTCTCTAAAGACACCGAAATGACGTTTACTTTATTATTGTCGGCGGCGCTTCTTTGTCTTGTGAACTTGGTGGCGCAAGCAAGCAAATGCAGGTAGTTTCTTGAAAAGGTCTGCGTGTGTGCATTTTTATTTTATACTTTTTCATCTTTTGTATTGTTATTCTGGTTACTGCAATCTGTTTATTTGTTGTAATTATAACACGTAAAAAAACATAAAATTCTATTTTATTAGCAATTTTTGTTGTTAAGTATTTTCCCTGGATTTTCTTCAGAGCAGCGTTAAAGAGGTATTAAACGGCAGGGTGCGTAAAAGAGAGGGCAAAGATTTAATTTATTTACTCAAACTTTCTATGGGAATATATGCAACACGATGTCTAATCTAATCTTTGCGCTGTTTTCGTGGAAACACAAAATCACATGGTTTTTCCCAGTGTCCAGGGGAAATGACACGATTGCCATTTTACGCNNNNGTTTGTGTTGTCAGTAGTTTTATTTAATTGAATAAAAGTGCTACGATTTGTTTGAGGGATTAGAAGTGTTATGTAAGAAAAGCAATAGAAGAAATCCGATTCAACCAATTGAGCAGTGAGTTCACAACATTTTCTAATTCTTTCACGTCGAAAGTTAAGAGATTTACAGTTGTTCTCTTGATATTCAAAATATCGATTTTTGTAATACTCGCACAGGTTNACGTCGAAAGTTAAGACATCTAAAATTTTTCTCTTGATATTCAAAATATCGATTTTTGAAATACTCGCACAGGTTTACCAAGAAAATTTTTCAAGTATGAAAAATTGTACACGAAGTGCAATAACTGTTTTCCTGCTCGCCGGGAGCGTGCCATTATAAAAGCATGCTCAAATTCAAATAAAGTGCTGTCTTCGCTCATAACCTCCAAATATTTTTTTTCAAAAATCAATTAAAAGCATTTTAAGAAGAAGACTTCAATGGGTTCATGAAAAAGAAGCCTGATTCGACATCATTGCGGAATCGAAAAACTAAGCAAGATTATTAAAAAATTCTATGAAATCGTTTTTATGCCTTAACCACGAATCAAAATTTCGAGACGAATACGTTTTTGTTCGGGAATCACATGGAATAGTATGGAATAACATCACAGAAATAATTAAATATTCAAGTGTTTGTTATAAAACGTAATGGATATTCGAACACAGTCTGACTCTAAAGGTTTCCTGCGGAACAATTGTGCTAACCATAAGAAAAGGGATGAATAATAAAAAAAATTCGAGCCCGTCTGGCGAAGGTTTCATCATTGTGTCTGTACACAGTTGAAAGTTTTGTATTGAAAAATTACGGTGTTTAATCAGTTCTGAGCTTTGACTGTGGACTAATAACGATATTTTGACGGGATTGATGTATTCAATAAATATTGGGAATATATATTGTAAAAGAGATAGAGCAGCGGTCCAAGAATACATTATGTTCTGGTTTAACACTTGCTATATGGACATAAACAAAATTTCATTTCAATCTGTCCATAATTTTTATTTTTTTTATATAATATCGACGTGTCACAAGTATCATGAAGTATCAAGGAAGGTTTAAAGCGAAAATAATTTATGAGGGATAAGAATCCTCTGCCATCAATTTGTTGAGCCGAAAAATGCGTTGCTGTCTAGAAGCGTGGTACAATCCATGAAGACCATCTACCGCAAGGACGTCCAAAAACAGCAACAGCAATCAGAAATTGTAGAAAAAGTAGAGGATATCATATTTACACATCGTTCGATGTCTAAAAGAAATTTTATTGAAGCACTAGGTATTTCATTGTACAGTGTACACAATATTTTGATTGAGGTATTGGATTATTATATACATTATTTATATATTTTTATTTCTATATTTTTGCTATCAATGGAGCACAAAATAATTTGAATGCGACTTTCTCAGCAAAATTTGGGTGGTTTTGAAAGGATAAATTGGATGCTTTAAATACAATCATCACTCAGCTAGAGGGTTGGATCTAACATGATGACTCTGGATCAAAACAATACGACGTTTAGCGAATAATTCGTGAAAGAACATCCGGTAAACTGTAGAAAAAATTTGTTTTCATGAGCAAACCATAGTCTTCCATCGCAGCATTTTGATAATGACTGAGATGCATAAATTAAAATTCAAATGTTTGGGCATTCATTGTATTAATCCGATATGGCTGCTAGCGAGATCCATCTGTTCGCAGTCTTTTACAAAATTCATGCGTGAAAAGTGTTTTTGATAGAACGCTAAGGGTATTACACTTGTAGAAATATATTTTGCAACCATTCCAGATGACCACGTGAACGAATTCATAAATTGCATATCGTTGGAACAAGTTCATTGATGTTCACAGAGACTTTGTTGAAGGAATGCGTTTTTCAGGCCATAAAATCGTATTGCTATGGAACGGTAAAATTTTTTAAATAAAATTGTATAACATAGTTCGCATAAATCAAGTTTCTACGAAGAGGAACCTGGCGTACATGTACAAAGTGTAGTTCCATAGTAAAATACATATTTTGTTGAAAACTTAAAAAACGAATACGAAAGTAACAGCTGGCTTGAGGCAACAATGTGATTTTCTAAGCCTCGGAATACTTTAGGCATACGTACGTCCAAAGCTAGCTTTTTGGCCATTTGGTCTGAAACTTTCAGAGGTTTACATATTCTGTAAAGAAGTTTTTTTTTCATATAGTTGCTGTCGAAAGGGATGCAGCGATTATAGTGGGAAATTTTTCGATACCCATGTTACAGTACGATTTATGTTTAGTCTCAAAATAAATCTCAGTTTCGGAGATTACCCCTTCGTCGGTAATAAATTGCATTCCAGCGAGCACTTTCTTTAAGTTTGAGAAGTAGGAAAATTCGATGGGGGCCCGATCTGAAGAAAACAGTTTATATTTATTGCACAGACTTTTTGTATACTTACAAAGCCATGCACCAATTTTCCNATTCTTTTGTTATCTTTACAGCCTCGATCAACTTCAGTTTGAGATCTTCGAAAAGTATTTTGTGGCGTTCACTTCGTGCATCATCGTCTGTGCTCATTTCGCCTCGTTTAAACTTAGCAAACCAATTCCCAATTCTTGATCTTCCGGGAGTCAGGTCTGAAACATGATCATCAAGCCAAGCCTAAATTTCAAAATTTTTAAAATTTTGTCTACCAAAAAAGAATTCTTCCTTGAGACATAAATCAACAAAAGATGTTGCCCTCAAAATAATGGTTCAACAGCAGCCAAATTCTTAACCGAGTGTTTTAAAGGCAAGGGCTTACTAATGCTACCCTACAATCTCTTCAGTTCTATATTTCTTCGCGAACACCTGTTGTACCAATTCTGTTTTTATTTGTCCTTTATTCACTTCTTAATGGGTTCCGTTACTAAACCAAAATTATTATTATTTTTTAATNNTCTTAATGGGTTCCGTTACTAACCCAAAATTATTATTATTTTTTAATTGCCAATTACCTGTACCACCGGGCTATATCGATGCAATCGGAATAACGGAATTTATAATTCTTCCAATATACCTTGTTCATCGCGTTCGTTTAAAATTTGGTGGTCAGACTGATGGACGAACAACTGATGGCATACGGCTGTCGGGCGTAAGGACGGCTGTCGGGCGTAAGGACAGTTGACTTCTATACAGATGAATGAACGGATGGGTAGATGGAAAGCAGACGGATGCTAGGATGGATGCACAACGGTAGATCACTTTCTATGGAGATGCTGATCGTGTTACTGAAAATTTTGGTAATTTCCCGATCAGTCTTTCTGCGTAGTATTACGTATAAGTAAGGCACAAAGTGCTCTTGTCAATGAATTTGCGACGTGTTTAAGCAGGGCTACTTAGTGGTTAGCGCCTAATAGCTGTCTTACCCCCCCACTTATTTAATTTTAATAATATTCATATGTTCGCAGCTCTGAGTGTGGCAGTTGGTTTGTGTAAATGTATATGCATTACTATATTTCATGCATGTAATTCCTGCATTAAAATGTTACTCTTCACAAAAACTTAAACCATCAACAATA
>JXPQ01006511.1:4101-19167 GCA_001014675.1 Ephydra gracilis
AAACAAAAGCAATAAACGTTTTTGTTTACGAATATGGTATTTATAGACAAATAATGTTGAGAAAAGAACTTGTCCCAGAAAATAAAGTCGTACTTACTTTTCAAACACTACAGCATTCGCTCATCCAAAATATACAACGAGCCTACTATAAAACGAAAATAACAACGTACAACCTGTCATATAATTATTTACGTGTAAACATTTTTTAAAACATTAAATATAATGGATAACATTAAAGAAGGAAAGATGAGTTTCGGCGTTCCATTAAAAGATAAAGATAAGAATAAGTATAAATCTAAAATTCAAGAAATTGAAAAGAATAAGTCAGACTCTGTGAATAACAATTACAATAATGCAAATACTGATGTTACAGCCTTGTCAGACGACAAGCCTACTACGAGTAAAAAAGCAATTCTGCGTATTACGAAAGAAACTACTACAAAGGAAGGTGTTATAGATAAAGACTTAGAGTGAGAATAATAAACAACGTGAGAAAAGAAAAGATGAGGTCATGTCATAACCCAACCACTAGTATTATCTGAAATCAAAGAACAAGAAATTAGACGAGATATTAAATTGGTAAATGCTATGGTCGACGCCCATATAATTGAAAAAAGTTTTGAGTCGAAGCATATTCAGCTAAGCGTTCCAAACAATGCAATGCGTAACCATCTTAAAACGCTTCACATTTTGAGAATATTTAATATGACAGATATAGTAGAAGGATATGTACATTATATACCTGGTATCTCGCGCGTAAATGAGTCTATCGCGTACAATGGTGGGATCGATGGAGCCTATTTTGCGTCCAGTGTGGAAACTTTCAGACGTGAAAGATACGCGGTTTTCTTCGAATTGAATACAAGGTTTTTTTAGGATAAGAATACTAATTTAAAATTTTACAACGATATTCCTGTTTCGAGATATGGTGTTCAAGATATTGGCACTATCGATACTAGCTTCGCTTATTCGCAAGTATTTAATGGCATTCTTAGCGTGATTCTATCTATTGGTATGGATAACAGAGTTTTGTACAACGTTAAACAAGCGACCTTTATCAGAGCACAGCGTCCCGAATTCTTTTGTGAGCTAGTTCCCGCATCTCCTGGACCCTCTTTAGTACTAGCTTCTAAACATAATGGAATTAAATGGTTAAGGACTTATATAAATGGTCTGATTAATGATGGATGACTGTCATATTCCTATGGAAATATTGAGTGTGAAATTGATAGCAGTACCGGCGCAGCTATTATGGATAGAATTGCTTTTAATGTAGACCAGTTTTATGCGACTGTAATGAATCTAAATGCTAGAGCTCTATTATCCGATACAGATGTCAGCGATCGACTACTCGCTATGTTAAACGCATACGCATTTCATGGTGTGAGGTTAAGTTAACATCAGATTATTCCTATAACTCCCATTAACTGTATTGATGAATCGACTGTCACTAGAGTAGTTATAATGGCCGCCTTCTTGTTGGACAATTATTGCAATATGGCATATGAGAGCAATCTCATGTACTTTGAGAATGTCAATATATTCTCTTATGAAGCAACATTTAGACTAATAGATGCTAATGATAATACAACGCCTGGTACAAGACTGGTACAGACTTCAGTATGATAAACCACATGATGGCAATGGAAATGACGGCCTACTTTTATGTTTTTAAAATAACTAATATCCCTAGACCCTCTCAAGGGTGAATTGCAGTTTTCGATGGTGTCATGCTTTTCCGTGCTGTGTAGCGATGAAATGACTAGTTTAATATCTCAAGCGGGTTTAAAATATAGTTTAAGAGCCGATGGTTCCGTGATTCCTACTGCTGGTAGTTCTATTCCTTTTAATAACAGCAAAGATTATCTAAGTGGTTTCTTTCCGACTATTTTGGCGATTTCTCTCCATATGGTGCTCCCACCACTAAGGGAATCATGGACTTGTTTCAACCCATAGGCGAATTCTTACCTGACTCAGGTGCTATCGCGGCGGGCTTTCCACGTCTGATGCATGCGCCTGGGCATTATATACGCTTCAAATTTGTGGAAAATGGTGACACAATAGCTTTTAGTGGTGCGGTAAGGGCTCAAATTACTAAATTATTAAATGTGGCAACTAAATATCGTGTGATGTCAAATCTTGGTAAAAATCATCCCAAACTTCTTCCTGTTACCGACTTACTTGGATCCATGGGACAGCACTTTAGTGCATTCGATAAAACATTTAGCACACTCGTCGCTTTACATTATCAATGCTGTGCTAACGCTTTGTTAAATATTGGTGACGTGTTTACTGGGGATTACCGAAATTTTAAGCTTCAAGATTATGTACTTACATCCAATGGTATAGTGAATAGAAACGCTGGAGCATTTGAGAAAGTATATGATTCTATTAGTACTGGTGTAGTCTGGCAATTGTTTGGTCATGGTTCCACAGTTATCATGAGAAGGGAAGGTTCTGGTATACTCTGAAGGTGCAAGATATATTAAGACTGATGAACGAATTCCGCTTCCTAATGAGGCATACGGACTGCAAAATGCGTTATCGATATATCAACTATTTCAAATGCAATTAATTCCAATAAGTTTAACTTCCAGTATATTTTCCTCAGATATGCTGCCCGATGTGATTGACAAGATGCGGATACGTAAAATGTTAAAAAAAAAAAAAAATAATGTTTCCAACAGAAATTAATTTTAATTAATGAACAAACATACCCAGAATATAAACCGCAAGCAAGCGTACCAATAAAATATTTTAAAATAAATAAGATGGATCGTAATCAGCAGAACCAACAACAAAATATGATTATAGCTGATGATAATAAAAGTAATAATAATGGTGTAAATCATTATCAAGGTTACTATCAGAATAACCAACATAGAGGAGGATTCAGAGGCTATGGTCGTAGACCGTGGGGTTCTAGAAATAGAGGTGGAGGCAGGCCACCAGTAAATGTAGCGGGCCCAAGGCTAACCGGAAACCCTAGTGGAGGTATACCTCAAGGACCGTATCTTTCAAAGACTGCTTCTCCACTAACAAATGACCCGCTATCTGAGAAGGCCTATTTCCCAGGTCCTTCGGAAGAATTTCGTGGTGTCGCTACTCGCGAAAAAATCTATCCCACATGCACGTTTCTTCCTGAAATCATGAAACAGAGTTACACTAAGATAGTCAGTGTAAATCTAAGCTTCGGGAAGACAGTATCCCGTTCAGCTTATGACTATTATATAGCTGTTTTAGCCGCATATCGTCTGTGACTATTACAAACCTGCACAAGGCTTACTGGTGAACCAGAAAAAGTAAAATCGATATTTTCATTTTGGAAGTGGTTTCCGTATGAAACACAAATTTTACCTTCAAATTAGGACAATAGTCTTAATGATATTAGGCACTGAGGAACATTTGAAAATCCGAGAGAAATCAAGCATAACTCCTATTAAAAATATGTAATTTATAAAATTTTATAAAAAAAAACCAATATAAGATACGACTTCAATACATTGATTTATTAACGCCGAATCTGCCGTAAAAATTATTTTTGCAAGCTACTTGCGAATACATTAACTAGGCAGGGCTTACACTCTATGCAATCGGTTCTACAGAAGAAGCATAGTCGACAGGAATATAAATAAAGCATATATTAAAATAAACGGTATTTATAGAAGGGCTAATGATGGATTTTTAACACATATACAACGATTTAAGATTCGAGAATAGATGATATAGTTCACCAATGCCGATAAATTCTTCACTTCATACTTGTCCTATTAAAAAATTAATGCTCTTCATTTCTTCACTCCATTAGATGTATTGTCAAAGAAGGGCTAACACAATGAGAAGACTTACTGTAACTTCTCGATTCATACGTTACTAAGATTACGAAGTGAGTGTTAGTGTTGGTCACTGCTTACACCAGATGCGACGACTTCAAAGTTTCTCATAAGAGAGTATAATTTTACTTCTGACTCAAGAATCAGGACATGATTGAAGAAGGCATATGAAGAGTGAGTTCTAGATCTCACAAAATTATAGAATCGACCTAGTCGAATTCTTGTTTATATACCATGAATAATGGTCAAGAATTGTTACATATTAAGCACCCAAGTATATATATTAACACACATTATACCAATGCTAATCACATCTGCTAGCTTACAGAACAATAAGAGTGTAGTTCCTCACTTCGAGAGAAACGTCTAACAGAAGCTGCGGATATACTCTGTATTAGAAACGTTGCGAATCGCCAAGAAGCTGCTGGTAATTTCTTTGTTTCGTTAGATATGTTGCCAAGTAGCAACAAGTTTGTTTGGAACTGCTTTGAATGATTCATTCTAATTGAATTAATTAGTATTACAATTGTCTTTAAATTAAATGAGTTCAATATTTTTTTAAATGTTTTATTGATCAATAACAATGTTAATGATCAATAACAAACTGTTTACGACTTTTTTTCGCCTTTGAACAACTGGTACAACTCATTTGTTCGACACTTTACATAACAATTCTTAATGGAACTTTTTAGTATTGGTAAGCTTGTACGACTAGCAAATATTAATACCAATTTAACGATATGCTAAGCTAAGAAGTACGATAAAAAATATTTTACTAACTAAATGATAATCACAATGTTATTTCATTATCAAATCCTTTTTGCTTTGCTTAGTAATAAGCAATCTTGATTTAAAATCAAAAAAATTTTAGTTTGGAAGCGATATTTCTGAACGCTTTTGACTATAAATTACTTAATATAGAGGCATGGCATTACCTCAATTTATTTACTTGGTGCAGCAGCATTTTTTATTTATTCCATGAAGAAGCAATTATTCCATGAAGAACGTGAAAACCATCCATTACAGCGTAGTCTGCACATTCTGTACAGCTTTTGATAATTCCACTTTGGATGGTATTAAATAGAAAGCTGGTGTCACTGTCTCACCGCATGGACATTGGCAACCTGTATAGAATATTAAAAGAACATAAATAAATGAATATAAATAATTTTACCCGCATTTTGATGCCAAAACATACATGTTTTAGAGTACAGCATTAAATACGGAAGAGGTAAAATACTACAGGACAAAACTGAATACNAAAATTTCTCAAGAAAAAAAAAAACCCGCATTTTGATGTCAAAACATACATGTTTTAGAGTACAGCATTAAATACGGAAGAGGTAAAATACTACAGGACAAAACTGAATACAAACTGACGGGACAAAATCATGTACAGTTTATCAAGACTATGTGCACTTTTCCCGGGCTCTGATTAAATGATTACTTCCACTTCTACGCTTTACTGTGCATGACTGACTATTGTTATTGCTTCTTCGAAGTCTCCAACTGATACCGGCGATATGACTGAATATCGAACTTAATAAGCAACATATCGATTATGGCATAGAGAATGTCACATGCTCACACCACAGAGCACGCAAATCAATTATTTAATATATTATTAGCAAATTCAATAGCATGCCTCTGCAGAGCTTGGTAAAATTACTGTTCCGTTTATAAAAAATCGGCAAATAATATTAGAAAATCCACACCAAACCGTTTTGACTGACCGTGCAGTTTGACTTCTTGATCATAATCACCACTTAATTTTTGATGTACAGCGTTGAACAGTTTAATAAATGGATACATGCGCCTATTTCGATCCTTGAACAACTTCAATAAAGAACACATAAAAAGGAATATATAAGAACAGATCGTATAGACGTAATGCAACAAAAGGCATCCAAATATTCTTAAACCCAAACATCAGTCGGAATCTCCACATTGTATGACTGTTGTTTATTTTGATATTTTGTTCGAATAATTATATCGCTTGAATACCTTTCAACATAATCATGGTATTATACATGCATTTTATAAAAAATAGCTTCATTGTCCATTAGGAGACGATAATATGATGAAGGATGAGAAGTCCTAAAGAACGCATAATACTACGCTTTCAATTGATAAGTAAAAAACTTAGCGAATAAGATGAAAGTCGTTCCTGAAACTGTTAAAAGGAATCTATTGTAAATTCGAAAAAAAAAGCGGTTTGGAGTAAGAAACTGAGAGTTAATGTGAGCGGCACTGGGAATCGACAACAAACAACAAACTACAGAAAGAAGACAAATACAGATAAACAAAATAAGTGAGAGACACCGAAACGAGTTCGAGAATTAGACTCTAGAATAATTAGAGTTAAAAAAAAGTCCGAGAATAGACGGATATAAGTACATATAAAAAATTTAGAGATAAATATCGAATTAAGAGGGATTGAGAAAGGCAACGTAAAAAAACAACAGAACAGAAGGCTCGACTTTCCTCAAAAAACTGTGATAGAGCATTCGTAGAAAATATTCTCGGACCAGTTTAATCAATTTATTACATTTGAGTGGCATGGTGCAATCGTTAATTACTTTTAATTACTCGTAAGAACTTCCTTTGTTATGGTATTTGCAATTTAGAAACTAATACTAGATTTGCACTGAAATAGTGTTGGAGAAAACCTTTTCCAATGGAGTAACTCAAATACTCACCATTTATCCAACTAAAATTGCCGAGTTTCTGATCACATTTTGGACAGTTCAATCGGCCTTGTGTGTTTTGGAAAATAGGCTTCATCCATGTAATGGGTTCTATGAAGACTATTTGCTTGCAATACTGCTCATCAGCTTCAGTTTTCATGTTTCCTGCTTCCGACCTTGTACCCATTGATACTTTTCGTATCTGTGCAGCTATCTGATCAAGTAACCGTGATGCTGTTGCGTCCGGTATTGTTGTTGCTGTTATCGTGGGGCCAACCCCATTTCTACTTGTAACGCTACTATTCACAGTTGTGTCAGCATTTGTTATCTGAAGTGTCACATTGGACTTTTTAAGGTGCAACATTAAATTTGACTTTGTGGCCAAAACTCGTCTACATCTGCGACAACGATAAACTATAGGTTCTGGGTTTTCTTGTGTAATCCCTGGATCCTGTTTGACCAAGTTGTGAAAATTTTGTGGAAGTATTTTCGCTAAAAGAAACAAATTATATCAACATATAAATTAGACTAAAATACTGAGTTATTTAGGAAATAGGTTCTAATCAAATAAAAATAAATAAATAAATTGTGAAAAATTGCAACAATTCGTCCGTATATTTTTGGGTTCCCCATTAAAATCATTTTTGCTACGTTTTAGCAGGCCAACGCGGAAAATAATTATTTTCAAATTCTAAGGAAATTAAGAAGGAAAGATTAATAACAAAAACCAATGGCGTTTAAATTTGAACTTCTTTCTATTTGGGTAAAATCCCAAATGGAATCTACCAATGTGCATTGATTCAATGTTGCCAGCCAGACAGAAACCTTATTAAAATATCACGCGGAATGAAAAAAAAATTCCTTTTACTAATTAATCATTTTCTCTTATAGATATAAAATAGAATTAGAATTGATAATATTCAAAATTACTAAAATACTTCGGTATTACTTTAAAGTCATTAAAATATTTCAAATATTGAATTGTAATTTTATCCTAGAAATTTCATTATCAAAACTTTTATACACACCAAACTGGAGGTATTATACGTAATGCATACAAATAATCATTTCGCAAAAAAAAACACCGATTTAAAGAATAATTCGATAAACCGATGTCCGTCTGTGTCTTTGAATGGAAACGTAATTGTTCAGAGTTTTCTGTAAGTTACTTCCGAACTTGAATGAATTAAATTTCAAGACATCCCGTTTATTGCAAGTGTTTCGCAGGCTTAATATCGTGTAAAAACATTTCAAATGCCCTCCTGGCTTTTTGAATTGCACTGAAATGCGCGGATATTTTTTTATCGGAACTACTTAAAATTTAACAACTCAGCCTCAATGTCATGATCAAGACAATATTAAACAATAAAAATCTTCAAAAAATGCAGATGTCTCCAAAAAAATCGTTTACTTCAAAATTCATTTTTTCTAATTCGCGTGCAATATAATTACAACATACAAAAAGCGAAACTAATTTAACTTGTTACGTTATTTTTTTTAATCGTACACACCCACAAAATGAGGGAAATGACTGAGGGGTATTATGGAATGTGATTCGATCAACTAATCCCTCTATGTTGTAAAATTTGAAAACTTTAGAACGTTTCATCAGTCTTGATTATAATGCTTATATTTTAATATTTGACCGCAATTTTCTCTAAAATGTAAAGTATTTTGGAAACTGAAGAAATCAAAAAACTTCTTGTTACTTCGCATGCAATATAATAATCTGGATCACAGTTCCTCATCGAGTCCTAGTGTTCTCTGACGTAGCAGCCTTTTACACATCGCTTACAAAACAGTGTCTTGTATGCGGTGTGAAAAATGAAAATAATGTAAAAGGTTTTTTTCAGTTCGGTTTTCGACCTGGAAAATCTACCATTGACCTCATCTTTACACTGTTTCCAAAAGAAAAAATACGATGCGCATTGATTTTTTTTTTTTTTTAANAAGAAAAAATACGATGCGCATTGATTTTTTTTTTTTTTAACCCCGGTTTTGAGTCTCCGCACATGGCCACATCATATAAGATTTAGAAACGTCCCATATCATGGGACTTAGAGCTAATCAGACGGAGCTTTTCGAATCCAAACGCAGATGCAGACGAATTAATCGCGGGTACGGCCACGTCCTATAGATTCCGTGAAGAAACACAGAATAGGGGTCTGGCAGTTAATCAGAATAGAAGAAAGTTTTCCTCCTAATAAACGTTTAAAATTCATTGAAAGCTGAAGTTTCAAGTTCAAAGCGATTAAGGACTTTTATTTCTAAGTTGATGTTATTGTGGATGTTTACGCTGGAGCCTGGTAACCATCTACATCAGCGGAGCGATCAAACGGTAGATTATTCTTGTAAGCAAGTTTACTACGAACTGTGTAAATAATTTGAAAATCACGCTTTTCTCAGAAAACAAAAACTAATGGCCCTGAAGCTTGAACACTTCCAAAATCCGATATATGAAATATATATCACATTTATTTTGACAATTTTGAATAAAATCTACGGCAAAGTTGACATAGAACGCATTAAAATGCAGCGGCTTCCCTGGCTCGCTTGTATCGATGAGTCGGAACCAACAAGTTAACTTGTTTGATTCTAAGACGGAGAGTGGCAGTCGTGAAAGAGGAAGACGGTACCTGCGTTGGAATAACTAGGTATTGCAGAATGTCTGAATGTTAGCTATCTGCAACTGAGCCAAGCTGAAAAGCATCAGGAAGACTGCTTTCGCGCTGCATGTTTTGCTCTGGCTAAGACCTCAGGTGGTAATGGCCAGATAAGAAAAGTTCTTTTTATCGCTATACCATTAATATTATTGTTTCATACAATTCATTTATGGCCAACACCAATTTACTGACATTGATATCCCTTCAAATTTATCGAATTTGTCAAAATTTCGACAAATGGTTGAATTTACATTTGTCTGCTTTGAATAAGTGTAGTAGGCTTTTTACTACTTTCTTTTAAGTTCTGACCCAGAAAATTCTTGTAAAAAGTATTACCGCATCAGATTAGGAATGTAGAAATCCCACACCAATTCAAAAGCTTGACCTGCTATATTTTCTGGAGACACTCTCTCGAGCACCTCTCATTTGGAGAACACTTTTAATGACAGAAAGATTTTGCTTTAAATATACTTTGGCTTAGTAATTGATTTTTTTCAATTTAAAGACTAAGACTTTATAATTCCTTGCCTAACTTCACAAACCGCGTTATCATCATTTAAAATAATGCAGCTGAATGATATATGATATATGAAATTCTAATCTTACCTTTACGCACTTGATCTCCGGCTAAACGTAGACGGTAGATTTTGTACTTGTCATATTTGAAATCAATTTTGTAATTCATCTTGTGAAAAAGTTTTAATTGTGCTACAAAGCCAGCATTTGGTTGTACAAAACGACGCTTGGATTTAACATATTCAAACGCTTGCTGATAATCCCATTGATGTTGCTTCATCATAAATGCAATTACAATGCAGGAACTGCGGCTGACGCCATAATAACTAAAATTATAAATAAAAAATTTTATATTATGGCAACGTTACATCGTTATTGGTATGTACTTGTCCTGCACAAAACATTCCTAATTCAAAACTTGACCAAACATGCACAAAATAATTTGTCAAGTAACGTTAAAGTTTACTTACATATAGGATTTAAAAGAATCATTGCGTGTGTTCAGAGCACCAAATAATCGCTATACTACCTAGATTAAAAAGTTCACTGAAATGTATTCAGAAACTTACGAAAAAAAAAATCGTATATCAAAATCGATATTATTCCCTTGAAAGTACTGCTCATCGACTGCACCGCACTCATACCAGCACTTGATGCAACCTTCGAAAGTCTATATATCCATCCGGTATGCGGTATAGCCAACATAGCCCTCTTGGATTTTTAAATGATCCCATTTCGGGTGTTGAAGCGCATTCCGCGAATTAGTTTTTTGAGTTAACTGAATAACAAAAAATCTCAGGGAGATAAATTCGCTAGCAGTTGGATAATATTGTGGTACCGTGCATTATCATGATGCAAGATCCGCGAGTTTTTTTCCACAAAATAATACTCCTTGCTGGCAGTTTGGACTTGTAGAAAAAATTCATCACACACAATTCTGTGTGTGTGTGATTTGTGAAACTCTCGAACTATTTTTTTTACCAAATCAAGGTTTTTTATTGAACCTCTGAGAGCTGATACTAACAATAATTACTGAAATCTTAATCTTAATCTTAAGAACCAAAAACGATAAACTAGAACCAATTTTCCAGAGTTATCTGTTGGCTATGCGATCATGAAATGTATTCATATCAAAATGACATCGAATTGTGTGGTTATAGCTGAGTTCTTCTCAATCTAGAATGTGCGCGTGTTCCGAGTAAGCCTCTTGCTAAAATATTTGGATGGCTGCCTAGCTTGTCTTCGTATTTGCATTTAATCTTTTTGAGCTTATCTTTTACGAAGTGCATCTTCAGATCATTATGGATATTTGCATTGGATACAAACCAGGGAGCATCTGCAATATTGCGGAGAAGTTTCGATTGGATACGCTGGATAATTTCAATACTAGTTCGGCATGTGTTACCCCAAAGTTGCGCACCGTACGTCCATATTGGTTTAATGAGTGAATTATAAATAAGAACTTTACTCTCGAGCTGCAGCATGGAGTTTTTGTGGAGATGCTAATTTACTTGCATGGCTTTCAGTGTCATTTGTGTACGCTGGGCTTCGATATGCTTACGCCAAGTGAATCAAGGTGAATGTTCAAATACACAAAATCTTTTGTTTGTGGTATTGTAACTGAATTTAATGTTACGGAGCGGCATGTGTCTTTCGGCAGCGTAAATGTTACATGAGCGCTTTTTGATTCGTTTACACGGATGCGTCAGTTTGCTAACCAGATTTCATTTTGTTGAAGATACTCCCCTAGGATCTGTGAGGCAATATTGCAGTCCTTGTGCGAATTAAGAATTGCTGAGTCATCGGCGAATGTGGAAGTTGTTCCGAGGTTATTGGTTGGTAGATCTGCAGTAAAGAACACTACCTTGGGGTACTCCAGCTTTTATATTGGAATCATATGATATAGAGTCTTTGTATTTTACTCTGAATTTTCTATTGGCAAGGTATGAAATCAAAATCATATGAATATTGGAAAGTAAAAATTTTCTTGAAAAATACAGAAAAATGGCGGAACAGTATTTCTTGTCTTCAAAGGATTTTGGGATTTCGTTAGTAATACGATTCACTTGTTCAACTGTACTATGATTTGACCTGAAACCAAAGTGTAGTGGAATAATCAGTAGCACTCGCTCGAACACTTTGGATAGAGTTGGAATCAAGCTTATTGGTCTGTATGACCAGCATTTGGAAAGATCTTTTCCGAACTCAGGAATCATAATGACTTCTGATATTTTCGAAATTGTCGGAAAGTAGCTTAGTCTAAGAATTGCGTTGTAAATATATGTAAGCATTCTCTCGAAATATATCTGTAACTAATCACTTAAGACATATCTGTGATTTTAATTTCAATATTTGTTAACATCCCTTGTGCTTGATGATTCTGGTCGCAGAATGACTTGGAATGACCTGGTATTTTACGTTGTGTCAACGCTAGCTTTATAATT
The DNA here is from genome assembly GCA_001014675.1 of Ephydra gracilis. Lineage (NCBI taxonomy): Eukaryota > Metazoa > Arthropoda > Insecta > Diptera > Ephydridae > Ephydra > Ephydra gracilis. Next base: position 16,245 of record JXPQ01006511.1, read on the forward strand.
AATTTCAATTTAATTTGTTTTTAATTCTAATTAATTCCACTTCCTCCCTATTGTACACTTTTGCCCCACTGGATATAGTTTTTATCCTTCGAAAATTAAATTTAACATAATAAACAAAATAAGCTTACCAATGCACCAAGACATTGCAATTTGCTTTTAATGCATCGCCAATAAAATTCAAACACGTTTCCAAATGATGTAGTACATCCTCCTTTGGCATATCAGAAACTGAAATAAATAAAAAAATAAAAAAATTGAATAAGTATCTATTAAGCATTTTATTTCTCTTTTTTTATATATATCAAAAATTATTGCGAAAGCAAATTTTGCTTGAAATAAAAACATACAAGACGCACACATAGCTTGCCTTGTTGCATTTGTAGTATGTTCAAGAAAAAAAAATAATCCTTTTGATTAGACTAGCTTTGCTACTATTTTGAGATATTCAATAGGTCGTTAATGAAACACAAAAATAAAGCAAATGCCATATATCGCGTATTAACAAGGAGTAAACAAATTTTAAACAGATCACACATACGCACTTTGTTTATATGTGGGCGAGCTCATTTATTGAAAATGATTGGCAATTGTTTATGCAGATTGGCAATTGTTTACCCATCTACCGTTTTGATGCTTGAGTGAGTCATATAAGCATGTTATTTTTATGCACGTCGTCAATTTATTGGCATGTGAATATTGTTTTTGTCAAAGCAAAATATATACCCAGCATCAACATAAAAGAGACTTTATACGTATTTGATTTCGAACTCTTACATATTAAGGGAAGCTCTAGTACACCCATATACTCGAAATTGCGGATGTTCTGTCTTGTGGCCGCACATAACCTCAAGCCGATGAGACTTGGCAACCATAATGAAGTTAATGTAGACTATCTGAATACCAAAAAGGGCTATAATCGAAGGAAATTGAAAGGCCCCTCAAGCAGTCTATGTAGACAAAAGGGGATTTTATGCCGAATTAACCGCATATATTAACAAACGTTAATGATATAAAGCATTTACGTCAAAAAAAGAGCATGATAAATGGAGCTGTTCATCAATTAATTAATCATTGAATTAATTTACAAAATACTGATATCAAAAATGTAGTATGGGTTTCCGCGATATTAGTTCCAAAAGTCAATGTAGATCTACGAAATTTGGAAAATAATACTACTAACTGAACTTATAAAAATGGGACTAATTGAATAAAATTCAGAATCACAACCAGGACACAACCTATGTGATAGGTTATGGGTTTTAATGAGGATGAAAGCACATTTGGTAACAAAGGTCAAACATATTCTGTAATCGCAAGGCATGTCGCCAGGACACCTCTGATATCGAATTTTCAATATTTTATATAGAATTCGATCCACTGATCAAAATACATCAAGTCTTGACAAACAAATTAGAAAATTAATATTTAATGCCAATTAAAACAAATTAATATTTAATGCCAATTAATCTCGCTAGTAGGAAACGCCATACGAATATATATAGACGCCAAATCTGCAAGGACAGCACCACAACCTCCAAGAATGTTGGGTTAGTTTTGTACAGAAAGTGAAAAACCACATATCGCAATCTATAAGTGCAAGGAAGCAATAGTACCATTCTGAATGGACAACTGTATACTGAAACCCATAGTTTTCTGGTAGACTAGCAGGTGTCATTCATTTCATGGCTGGTCATCATCATGGCTGGTGATCATCATCATTCAACATTATTTCGCATGTATCAGTAGCAATCTTAAAGCGTTAGTAACAATGATATAATTCGATATAAAAAAGGAATATTTCGGACTAGGACATAGCAGAATTCTCTATATGAAGAAAAAAATAGCTTAATTCTACAATAGTACCAACAAGAAAATATAGAAACAATGAAGAATATGGTATGGACAGATCGACATCTGCACGATATCGTCTCAGAAGATATCCAAAGTCGGGTCCAACTTTCGATCCTGGCGCTTAAGAGAGCTATTCAAATAAAAATTAAACATTGTACCTTTACTAAGGATAAACGAATTTGTAGCTACAAGACCATAGTCTGAACTCTCAAATCATCAAATCACGTGAGATTAAATCTTGTGTGATATCTCTAAGAAGATATCTAAGAACAAGAGGAATTAAGTGATATGAATATAGAGTAAATGGCAAGTAAAAGAACAGTCTAGAAACGTATACACCCTACTGCCACTACAACATACTTATGAAGCTGTAAAACACTAACGAAAAAAACTTCCTTGACGTTACCAAAAATTGATGGAGAAACAGAGCTCGAGTGTCAGAAAACTCACATATGATTCCCAAAGAAGCAAATCTCTCTTAACGTGAACAGATTGATTGCAGACATGCTAGACATGCCGATGTGTAGAAAAGTTCTTGAAATACTCGCATAGCTTTAAAAGACAATCGTGAACAAAGCTGAACGGAGTTCTCTTACCTAAAATGTGGCTATAATCATTAAAAATCTGGAAAAAGTACGCAGGAAAAGCCGGTGGAATGTAATTGCCAATGGTATCATAATCGACCAGTTTAAGAAATAGGTCGCCATCAACAACCAAATAAAAATAAAAAATAAGAAAATGAAATACAAAAATAAATAAAAAAAATATTAACAAAATAATATGAAGAATTAAAAATTATAAAAATAGTAAAATAAAAAAATAATCCAAAAATTATATTTAATAAATAATTAAAAATAGATTAGCATTACCAGTTCGATGAAAAAGCTTCAGCGAAAACTTTTAAAAGCGCGAGCGAAAAGGGCGCCACAACGAACCCGCAGGAGACTTAAGTAATCAACAATATAAAAGTATAAGTTAAACAAAAACAAGGGTACCCAAAATATATTACAATTTCTAAAAATTAATAGAAAGTCAAAGAATTTAATGTAAAATAAAAATTTAAAGCCAATAT
>JXPQ01006511.1:20204-32370 GCA_001014675.1 Ephydra gracilis
AAAAAATACCCGGCTCAATTTCATCTAAACTCACTGGACCACCATCGAAGTCATCACGCATTAACTGTCCTACATCTTGCAATTTTCCCACACGATTAAATGCTTTATTTGTTGTCATAGCCATTGTTTGATTTTCACTCGAACGTTTGTATACAATATCCATTACAGTGCCCAAAACCTCGAAATATTTCAGTTGTTAAAATGCCGCAATGAACGTCGAACGCAAACTACTTGCTTACAAGAAGTGTGTATTCAAAAATATGTTTTTATACGAAGGAAAAAAACGAACAGCCACTGCAGTGTTGCCAACGCTTAATCACTGAAACATAAACAAAGTACAACTATATGTCCAAATATTAAGCTTGTCAAATATTTTTGAAATTTTAAAATAACAATAAAATAACAATAATTGCAAATTTATCTCATTCAAGAATAGTGAAGTTTACAATTTTCGTGTATGCGCAAATAGACAGCTGTTGCTGCATATGTACAAAATTTCCCAAATAAACTTCCAGTAAACAAATAAATGTTAATAACACAGCGTTGTATTATAAGCAGTGGCACACACAGCCTAAGAGAGAATTTAAACATTATCTGCTATCATGTATTCGATGTGCAATTTTCAATTGTCCCCAATAATCCTCTTATAATTAATCATATAATTTTTATTTTTTGAAGGCATGGTGGTTAACAGAAAAATTGAAACGTCAATCAAAGTACCTAAAATTTACAACTGCAACTCTTGATATAATTCAACTTCAATCTTTTCATTACCGTTTGGTGTTGTGTATTGCATCAAAAGGCAACACACATTTTCCATAATCTCCGGACTTAATTTTCCAAATCAAAGGGAAATTACTAACAAAAATACAGCTGATGTCCTTGATGCAAATAATAGCTTTCACTACAACTGCGACCTTGAAAAAAAAGTGTAATTTACATTTGCAAATAAGCAAACACGCATTTAATAAAATACAATTTACAACTTTAAAATCCTGCAGTGCTAAACAATTAATAACGATAGCCAAAGCGAATAAAATCAAGCAACACAGAATGCATAGCAGCAACAAGTGTGAGACTACTAAAATGGATCATCGCCAATTGGCAATTTTCGATTTCGATTATACAATTGTTGCATGCAATACAGATACAGTGGTGCGGGACTTATTACCACCAGACAAGCTGACAAAAGAAGTTAATGATATCATTGACATCAAGGGCTGGACTGCGTACATGGCGGAAATTTTTCGTTTACTACGCGAACAACGTTGTTCCAAAGCAAAAATAATGGACACTATACGTGCCATACCCGAAGTACCTGGATTTGTCAGACTACTCAAGCGTTTGCATCAGAACTACAAGTTTGATATGATCATAATTAGTGACTCGAATAGTGTGTTTATCGATGAATGGTTGCAGGCGCATGGCCTCGGTGATAGCTTTCACTCAGTATTTACAAATCCAGCACACTTCGATGAGACAGGTATGCTAAACATACAGCCATATCATGCTTTAGGCCAAACTGAATGCAAATTGAGCGCACCGAACTTGTGCAAAGGCCGTGTTATGACCAAATTCGAGATCGAGCAAGACCTAAAAAATCGCATACAGTACGATCGAGTGATATACGTTGGTGATGGCAGCAATGATATTTGTCCAGTATTACGTTTGCGTCCTTGTGATTTTGCATGTGCACGCCAAGGCTTTTCATTGGAAAAATTAATTGCAAAAACTATGGAGAAAAATGAATTGCAATGTGATGCAATTGTATGGCGCAATGGCTTCGACCTGCTCGAACAATTGGAAACTAAATTGCAATTAAAACGTGCAGGAGGATTCTATTAGAACGAATTCATGAAGCTAAAAATACTAGAACCTTCCGTATGCAATGCATTTTTGAATAAATGAAGCACGAAAACTCATCACGATATCCTTTATTGTCAATATATATAGTAACAGCACTGACACCAGAGAGAGCATTTTTGAATAAACTACACTTTATTTGAAGAATTTTGAAAATATTATGATTGTAATTATAATTGCTTCCATATTCATTAATAATATGTGTGTGTAAATGTATGTGTATTTATTTGTACATTTATGAATTTATGATATAAATGTTTGTGTATATGCATGTTTTCAATTAAATAAACTTTCTCGATGTGAGAAAAATACAAAAACATAAAAGAAATTTAAAAGGAATATAAAGCTGGTGCAATACTTGTTTACACAATAAACCCAAGATGATTGTTGGCTACAAACTGGGGAATAACCATACGCAACCCGACCATGCCGAACAATAATTTTATTCGACTTGTTGAACAATCACCACTATGAAAAAAAATTAACTATACCTAATAGAATATTGCCAGAAAACAGTGGCGATATTTGGTATAATAATTAGTGTAAGTGATCACCAATTAGCATAAATAAAAATTATCCTACCCTGTAAAGTGATGACTTTAATGCAATGCGTAGTTAGGAACATTTGTAATATCTGCATATAATTTTGGTAGTCCAAATAAAATTTTTGTAAGACTTCAAGGGTACAATTGATGTTTGTCCTTACTTAGAAGAATTATTATAAATGTTATATATAAAATTGCACGTAAACTTCATGAAAATATGGAAAAGGAAAAATTTAAATGAAATACGACTTAAAGTCGTTAAAATGGAAATAGTGCAAGAAGAGAGCAAAAATAGTTATTAAGAAAGAGTAAGATCACAATGATTGTCAAGTAAAAATACATAAGATGGTACTAAACCACTGCTACAGATTATCCCTTTAGAGAAAAAAAAAAACTACAGCTCACAAGTTACAATAAATTATTTTGATGCATGAAAACTTATCAAATGGAAGCGCTAAAATCATTACTTACATGAACATAAGCGAAGAACCTTTGAGCACTATAAATGCTGAAATGAAGTTATAAGAGTAATAAAAGAGATGGGCTCTGGTCCTACAGTATATACCATTTATAAGCATCACCTCTGTGTATGTTTTCTATGTGCTTATACACGACATATGGAAATTGCAATGTACGCATTGGTCATGAATATATCCAATAGTCTGTTAAACACATTGATAATGCTTGCATAAATATTGTTACATATAATATGAAACATATGAAAATTTGTGAGGAAAGGAAATTTGTGAGTGCTTGAATCACTTTTGCTATATCACCACATGTATTTTTCATTGCATATCTCCCATTATTCTTTTCTAAACATCAATTTTACTTTAGAAAACGATTTTTTTAATGAAGGACTCAAAATAAAAAGGAATATCACGTTCCCAAACTACAAATCAAACTTCCGCATACGAAATTGGCCCATTCCATTACATTGTATTCCGAAATCCTCGCAATAAAGTATATTACTGAAAAAAAAGAATGCCTAATATAGACTATCAAAGCCAACTCCTTACACCTTCATAAGTCCAAAACAGTTACGTGCTGTATACTATCACTCAGTGATTTAGCAAATAATAACAGGTTAAGACTCTATTGGATCCCAGGATATACCGACTTCTAGGAAAACTGTGCAACAGATGCACTGGCTAGAGAAGGCACAAAACTACATGAAGTTATACTCATAAGCTCACGGGAATCACGCACAGCACGTTCAAACTGTATATAGATACGTGATATAGGCCTCTAGCACAGGAGCGTTGGAACCTTGAACCAACGTGTAGACAAATATACTTTGATATCATTGCTTTCCTCACAGGGCATTGCCTAATAGGTATTCAATTCACCTAAACACAACAACATGTCCTTTTTGTTTGGACTCTGAAGATGATTTCAATACCATACACATACTCTGCCGATGTCAATACTTATTGAGAATAAGATATTCTAATTGTTATGTTCGCTGATACATAGAAACTTCAGACCTATCCGAGGAGCCAATTTGAGAAATAATGTGGTTCTCTAAAGCGATAGAAAACTTTCTCACTCAACCAGGCAAAAATTTCTATCAGTACCAAATACATACCAACTGCTGGTCTAAGTGTCACTTGCTATAGTACAAGGACTGATCTATCTATACGCACACTGAGCTTAACCTGAAAATGTGATACACGTTGCTTCGAAAATGATACTACTGTTCAAGACCAAAGAAGTCCCTAATGCCTCAGCTTGAAATTAAAAAAAAAAAAAATGGAAAATGTTTTGTTTCTATTTTTATATACTTTGTATTTTATTGTGTGAATATTGTTAGGTTTTATTCTATTTGGCTAAAAACTCTTATGTGTATTAATTCGAAATAAGTAAAAAAATATTGAAATATATCTGAAACTCAGTAATTGCATTCACTTAACCGTATAAATGCAGTTTAAACTCTATTCCATCGGGCGACTTGCTCAAAAAAATAAAACAACAACAAATTATACTGTCCAATAATCAACTCTATGACTTTTATGGAATGGTCGCAATTATTTTTATAGTTCAGACAGATTATTTATACAGTTTCAATTGTAATTGAAACCATTCCTATTATATTGATTAAATACTTCAATTTAAAATTTAAATAGGGGATTTCTCTCTAAGTCATGGTTTTACCAACAAATTAGCCAAAAGTTTGGCAAACGTCTAATCGGTATACAGCAGTTATATATGCGTTATTTAAATGCATTCAGATAAAATGTCCCATAAATCTACCAGTTATTTTATGCATGCAGTTTATAACTCTAAATGAATACCAGTAGTAATTTAGAAATACGAAATGAAATGACTCAAGAGGCAAGTTCAAAAAAATAAAATGCAAGTCAGCTCCGAATAGTCATAAATTGAAAATATTGAATTATATTAATAAGAAAATATTGATTAAACACCAGCAATAGTTGATAAATCAGGAGTAGACGAGTTGGTTAATCGGCCCATATAAAGTCATATAATAGCAATTAGAATAGGATTTTAAAGCTACAAAAACAAGCACAACGTCAAAGTTTTTAAGCATAACTAAACTACTTACCTTTAAAACGGCGCAACTTTAGAATGTTGAAAAGCATTTAAATTGCCATTCCAAATGGAATTATCTCTATCACATCCAGATCACCGAGCTTTGAAATAATTAAGCCGCTTAGCTCGTACAGCCAAACTATAGATTCAAGAAGAAAAATATAGCCCATAATCCCTTTAAAGTACATTTTGAAAACCTTTTTGACTGAAAACTAAAAGAAAAACAACATGATGTTTAAAAAAAATACAGATATTCCAAAGCTCTTACCAAGAAAAACTTCGATCGCAAAATGAAAATCTGCATGTGTTGCCGAAAACAAAATGGCTTTTCAAACATTGAACAATTATTTCGATCAAGCGCTCGCCAAGTGTTGAAAAGCGAGAAAATAAATATTCAGATTAGAAAATCAACAGAATTGTACTTAATTATATGGAAACCAAATATGGATTTACTCAAATATTTGAATTATGGTCAAGTTTATGCCATCAACCTAGACTAAATAAAATTATTATTGGAGATTCTGATTCCAACGTGCCAAAGGAAAAACGACGGCGCAGAACATTAACTGATTCCGGTATGTCCATATACCCAAAGCAGCATGGCTTTTCATAGTGCTCAGTTCAACAGCCAACGCAACAAATTGAACATTTTGTGATTGATGAGGGGCAGTCGTCAAGCAATTTCGTAATGCATATGATAAAGGATGTCAATATTTACTTTAACCAGGTATCATCAGCCTAAGCTAATTTCTTTTTAAAGCTTCTCCATCTTCCGCTATTCAGAAATCATATATTAGCGGCGCATTGGTGTCTGTCTGCATATTGCCATATAGACGCAGACTGGTTTCCGTATAATGAAAGCAGTCAGTCATTGACAAGGATGCCACATACGTGACCATTTTGAATTCCAAAACCACACGAGCTTTCCTTGAAAGATATTGTTAAAAAAAAATGGATGAGAGGCGACTCTTAAGACGCCAGGAACATGACATCATAAAAGGGCAGTATGAAGCAATCGAGAGAAATACCACCCATGAAAGAACTCTGAAATTCTTTCTAAAGCTGTATCCTAAAGCTTCAAGCCCAAGTCCCTCATGAGAAAAAACCGATAGTGTCCAATGAACTCTAGATTATAGGCCATGAGAATAATAATAGATAGATAGGCCATAATAACAATTCCACCCCTTGAACGAACCAACAGCTTAAATTGAACCCAATAACTTGATATGTTGGCTACCCGCCAAATGCCAAATGGTACAAAGCTAGTGGATCCTGGTGATGTAAAAATGTTCGATATTTTTAAACATCCAATAAATTAGCATTAACTATCGATGTTTCTTTATTGCCAAATTTTTTACTATACATCGATACAACATATGGGACAATGCTGGCACTCTCTCATATGACACTTGTTGCTTACTTGTTAAGGTTTAGAAAATCATTATATCTAAGGGATCTAAGGGAAGATAGAATGTCAATACTACTGCTTCTTGGTAGATATAAGCAGGTCAGATTCATTTAGTTTTAATTTGTATGTTTTACATTTTTACATTTTTTTTGCAAATGCATTTATTATATATATTGACATTCAACACGTTTTTTGCATAAATTTAAGGTCTTAGAGATTAAGATTAATGTGGTTGTGGTTGTGGTTGCTTTTTTTTTTTTAAGTTTTTTAAGCGAACTTTACGTCAGGACCAAAATACTTGTTCTTTTATGAAATAAGGACTACTTGGTATAATAATTGATATAATTGATAAACAATTAACCATTCTCGGTCTCTGAGGTGATACTGAATTCGGAGTTTTGAATTCTCAGCGTTGTGCATACGAAAACTATACTTATTACTCATATGCTCTAATTTCAAATAAAGAGAACGCGTAAAATAGTTACTTGTTTTAGAAATTTTTTTAAGGGAACTATGAATGTATCGGGTCAGCATCAATTTTGGTTGGGCGTTGTTTTGGATGAAAATGCACATGCCATCTCCATGCGTGATATCCTCTGATTCGGTACAGAGTGTAGAGTGAAGTAGTATTTGAATACTGATTTAATGTTATTAGTTATATTATGATCATTTGTGATTTTTCGAATAGGCATCACCTATACGCAATCATGTCTGAGTTTCGCTTGCCAGAACAATTGAATTAATAACGCTCATGGAAATGAGTCAGAGACAATGAATGCGAATGAATGAAGGGAAGAGATGACTTAACCAAAACGCATATTGATATCTAAATTAGCTGCAGACAAGGTGACTATGCATCATGCAAGTTTAGCATCGTGATGAGTCAAATGAAAATTTCAAGTTCAATGTGCTTACGGATTTAGTATATCTTGCGTCTAGCTAACATGTCAACAAGAACATCAGGGTGGACATCCAAAGTAGGCCTACTCTTGCAAGCAAGTGTTACTATATTATCCAATTAAAATACATCATATTTAAAGCCATTTCCCTCCAAATATCATCACATCATTTTTGAAATGCCTCGTAATCATAGTACAAAGTTATCGCAAAGAGATTACAAGATAATTAAACCGATGCCACCAAGAACAGTGTCAGCGGTTTGAGCGAGTATTACATACCTCATACATAAAAACTTGTGTATAGACAATATTTATATGTGACATCGTACAGTTAAGTGAATGAAATTTTTCTTAATAAAATTTGATTTTAATTTCAATATAGTTGTATAAGAGGCAATGCAGCGATTATAGTGGCAGAGCAATTTATTTTTCTTCGAATTGGGCCCTTTTCCTGCGATTGCGTACATCAAATGCTCCAATAACGGTATGTAATAGATGACGGTTGAAGACTGTTAATGCGTTTTCCCTCCTCACTATGTGCATACAAAAATACTGATTCCATAAATTGGCCAGCAGACTGTTGCGTCCGTCTACGCTTTGGAGTTGATTTTTGGTTTTGAATCTGGTAATTATGGAGCCATCTTTCATCCATCGTCACATATCAACTCAAAAATTACGGTTCGGTATACTTACTCGGCTTCAAACACTGCCCAGAGTTCTAAATTCGTTGTTTGTTTTGGTCGATTGTGAAATTACGAGTGGGTGCCGGCCCACTTTGAACAGAGCTTTCACATGCCCAATTCGTCATGCACGATATGCTTAGCACATTCCCTTGATATCTTTACATCCTAAGCCATCTCGATAAACTTCAGTTTGCGCAACTGCAAAAATTAATTTGTGTAACTTCGTCGGGGCTAATTTCTTCTCGTTTAAACTTGGCTAATTCTTTTCAAAGGTTGATTTCTCTGATGGAAGGTCCGAATAATATTTATCAAGCCAAGCCTTAGCTTCAACAGTATTTTAAGAAACGAAATTCTGGTTTATTCATGTTCTTCAAACAAACAAAGGTTATTTTACTCAAAATGCTCTACACTACAAAGTAATAGTCCGACAGCTCTCTCGAGTCTTCTGCACGTAAAGGTTAACTTAAAATCATTTGGATTAATTCTGCTACCACCATCTCTGTGTTAGCTTTCAGCCGAACTGTTCAATCGGAAGATTTGCTTTCACTGTTCGTCAGTAACTTTTCGAAATTTGAGCATTAAGACTTTATAATTCCACGCCTTATTTAGTAAGGTACATTAGTAGCTTTCTTTAATAACATTAATTACAGCTGAACAGTATATGAAATTACTAAATGGTACTATAGACTTTGTACTTTGTATTCGAAATTCATTATGCAATTCATTTAATTTTTACAAATAAAACGACGTTTGGATTTTACATATTCAAACTAATGATCCCATTGAAGAAGCGGTCTACAACATAACTAAAATTATAAATAAGAAATTTTCTTCAATTGCGTTCAGTATAATAATTCTTATGTATTAATGCAAATATTTCTTCGTAATTAATTTGTACTTGCCATGCACAAAACATTCCTAATTCGAAATCTGAGACAAACCAGCCCAAAAAGCATATATCGTGTGACTGTTAAAGTTTACTTGGTTCTAAGGTTTTTAAGTAGTATAGGATGTGTTGAGAGCATCAAATAATCACCATACTTCTATGGCACACCGGCAACATTATATTTTTCATCGATCAGGAATAATGGTCCGGATAGCATGGTACGACAACTTCTGTAATGCATTGGAGGGTTCATATTGAATGTTTTTGACAAGAAAGGCCCCCAGTTTTAGAACGAATGTGAAAAATTTAATAGCGCGTTAAATACCTAAATGTTGGCAATCGATTAAATTTTGCCAGATTTTAGTAAAGTCGAAGGTAACAGGTTGAAGGGGCGGTACATAACCATTCTAAATTGTGGATGCCAATCGAATTTCTAATGTTTGAGATGTGCATGAGTTGGAAAGGAGTTTGCGCACTTGTCGTAATATCATATCAATAATGTAGTTATGCCTTAAAAATGCTTTACCTTTATTTCACTGAATTCAATCTTTAGGTCATAGCGAAAGTTTTCGAATAATTTCACTTTCATACGGAAGTACCATTATGCGGCAAATTGTATTTATCAATATCACTATCAAAACTGGAATACTTGAAATATTAGGAGTTTTTAAGATTTTATTATACAGAGGGTGTTTTGGTAGAGCTTTATTTACATAGGTTATAAAATGTGTTCCGTAACAACTTCAGAATGCCTAATGGCCCAATTACTCGTAACTTCCCTTTTTTTCTGTCCAACTTCCTTCTTCGCGTTTTTCCAAACTATAACGTAAAATAAATGTATATTAATTTCAACGGAATGGCAACAAAGCTTTTATTGGTTTAACATAAGGAAAAAAAAACTTTAAATCGATTGATTTTATTTTTATGCATTATTCTGTAATTATATCGAAATTAATTTAATATGTTCAAATTCTTTAAATAAAAAATCTGCTCATACTTTATTATTATGAAGCATTGAGAGACGAGTTAAATTGTTTCTTCGTTCGATAATGACGTGGACTTAAAACCTGTGATATTATACAGTTAAAACCTTTGATTTTTGCTTTGTTGCGGTCTGATGTCAAAGTAAAATTATTTTATTATTTTCTTTTGCCTTGCGTGTGCGTATATTTCGACCCCATTCGGTGGTCATCTTCAGGCAACAAATTTTTGTAAAACCTTTGTACAAAAAAGAAATCATCAAGTTCCACCTGTATCGTTCTTTAAAAAAGTTGACATGGTAGTCATATAATATTAAACGGATAGTGTGAAACGATTGAAGGGTTTACAGAAAGCAGCCAGCTTGAATTTTCTTGCAATTAAAAAATGAATTTCTTGCTTTTCCATCACATAATTCAATGAATAAATGACCTAAACAACCATACCGGAAGCAATGGTCTGAATAGGGATTAAAGAAATATAGCAAATTAAAATAACACTACAACACGTCGTTCCCTCTACACAAACATCGTCTCTTGGCTAGAATTCAGACCAGTTTCCAGGAATTAAAAAAGTATTAATTTCATTAAATTAAATCGAGATTAAAGTCACTAGCATAGCTAACTTTAACGTTATTCGTACTTTAGTATAGAATAATTGACCAAACCCCTTATACATATTAGTGTTAAACAACAATAACAATTATTAAATGTTTTAGTTGCCATGGAATGAAGTGTTAAAATTAAACGATGAAAAATCCTAGCACGCTGAAAAACTGAAGTAGTTGACTTAACACGTGTTTGCAAAGTCTTTCCGATGGATTGCATCTTGGAGCCAGTTTGCAAATACCTAGTTGGGCCACACCTTGTTAGTCCAACGCAAGGGAGACGAATTTTAAATAATATTAAATGTCTTTTCATTTGCATTTAAAGATCAAGAAGTTATCTTTAATTCGTTTTTAAAATCTGAAGAAAAAGGAAAGTCAGACTGAAAGATACTAGTGATCAATCGAAAAAGTGGAGAGGAATAAGATAAATTAAAATAAGATAAAGTCCGCCTTCATCCCTTTAACCGCATGCAGCATGAATACCAAGCATGGTCCTTTTTTGTTCTTATATAGGAATTGTGCTGTTTTTTGTCATAAATGTGTGCTGTATGAAAAACTCAGACCGTTATGGCTGTTTATGACGCAGAATAGTTGAGTTGAGTTCTTCAATAATTTTCAATAGCAAACGCAGAGTTATCGTTGTATTATCACATTCCTTAAGAAAACACAGAACATGGCTGTGACAGCTCAGAAGAAAACTTAGTTCATATCAATATAATAAGATTCGAGTCGAATTTTAAATTTGTAGAGGTTAACAACATTATCTACAAAGGCTCCAGCGTAAACATGGCCGCAGTTGTAAGTACAGGCTCAGTAAACAGCTGAATAATAGAGCTCTCTATTGGAAAACAAAAACCAGCTAAAAAAATCGCTGGTCCTGCTACACGATGGATGCTTTCAAGATCTGATGAGTATGCACTGGGTGTTTTCAAGAGGAAAGTCCTGCCAAACATATATGACCCTTACTGTGATTCGAATGTATGGCGTAGCTTTTGCCGATATCGACAAAGCCAAACGAAATCCATCGTTTTCGAGCGGTGGTAGTCTCAAATAGTATTGAACTATGTCTGAATACTAAGACTTCGCAACTAATGCCAAACTGTAAAGGAACTCGAACACCTCAACAGCACAACCTATGGAGCGCCTGTAAGCAATTGAAAAATTTGTAAAATTCGTTTAAATTCATTCACACTTTATTTTAGACATTATAAATAAACGCACTTTTGTTTGTTTTTTATAATATTTGTTTTCTTTTGTATATAGTTTTTTTCTTGTTGCAAAATTATTTAATATTTGCTATATGAATATTTATTTTTTTTATTCGCTTGCATTGCGCTTAATACGCATATTTTTCATTAAATTCATTAGCATAATTGAGGTTGCTGGCATTTACCGATTATTTTTAAAAAAATATATATACATAGATATATTTATTTATGTATGCATTATAAGTAAAACAGTATATATATAAAAGTCACATTTAATACTATAATAATTAAAATTAGAAAATAAGTGTTTTCTTGCGCAACTATATTGTAGCGCATAAAAATGCGCCTGTTTATAATTATAATTTAATTATATATTTTTTTTTTTAATTATCAATAGTAAACATAAGTTATGCTATGAAATATAAATGATTTAATTTAACTTAATTGTGTTGATTCTGTAAGCCATGTTTTTTACATTTTAGTTTTAACCTTTAAGCGCAAACAATAAATTTTTTAACTTAAATTCTATTTTTACA
>JXPQ01006523.1:421-10706 GCA_001014675.1 Ephydra gracilis
TGTTTAATATGTTTGCTTGAATATAAATTTAACATTTTTTTTCTAAATTAAAACATTATTTTTTTCGTTAAATTTCTTAAATTCTTTAACCCTACTTTTGTGTTTTATTCTCTCTTCATAGATTTTATTGCGTAATTTAATAATTTTAAGTTTAAATCAGGTTAAAGACATAAATGTTCAAACAAATATCTGAAAATATGACGCAAATAAAATAAAAATAAAAAAAAAACAATAAAATTATAAATGTTATATTTTTCTGTTAATTTTTTTACGTAACAAAGAAGTTACAAAAATTTAACACCACCGCAACGACAAAATGGATGCTTGGCATGTTTACTGAATGCGGAATATTATGCTCTGCTTTTTGTATTAATAAAACTTCCTATCAATGAATTAAATTACTCATACGCAACGTTGAACGCATGCATGAAATCTATGTTAAATAATGCGTGCCAATACAGCCTTTATTTATACCTTCGATGCTTCTGCTGCACTGAATGCGTGCATTTGGTAGGCGCTTGTTTACAGACTGGTTGACCGCATATCCTTTGCATGCATATTTTAGCTCATTTTTTAAAGTTTTGCCGCAACTCATAATATTAGCACGATGATTTATATGGGGGAAACTGGCGTTATATTTGCGCATCAAATGATGCATTTTCAAAATTTTTTGTCTTTATTTTTTCATCCGCAAACAAAGTTGCGCCTGTGTCAATAGCAAGTGTTGGTTACTACTGCTGCATTGTGCCAGCGCTACTGCATGCGAATTAGTAGCCTTAGTGCTATAAACGCCAAAGCAATTTGTATGTACATACATGTAGTTACACATACATATGTACCACATGCTGAAAGCTGCAACTCATTTGCATTATCGCATCTAATCATTGTCATCATCAAACAATGTCGTTCGTTAGTTTTAGTATTTTCAGCACATGCCTGTTGTAAATTAACATTTATTCCTTTTTATGTTTTTAAAGATAAAACTGAAAATATATGACCCTGCTTGATACCTACAATCACATTACTGTCGTTTTGGCTATCGCAGCGAGCGAGTCAGCTTGATATTCTCATTTGATAAAATTAAACATTTTTTTTTTTTCATTTTCAATTTGCGACTTTAATACATTTTTAAATAACGGGCATTGTTATGCAAATTTCTAATTACTGCAATATGCATCTGGTGGGAATTTACATTAATTTATCATGTATTTGCTGTGATATTAAGTTTGCATTTCATTAAACTTTTGGCAGTGTCGAGCATGGTAAACACTTCCAAATAATGCCATCATAAATTGAATTTTAAGAAATAACTTGACTTATTTTACCCAATCTACAAATTTTGATAGAAACTCTACAATTCATTCTGAATCTATTCGTTACAAATGAATAGAGGTAAAGCTTGCTTAGATTAAATTTTGTGATTTAAAATGATAAGACACATTAAGCAGGTAGCTATTGGTAGTTATTNTTGATTTAATATGATAAGACACATTAAGCAGGCAGGTATTGGTAGCTATTATAAAACCTTTTACAAATTCAGTAATATAAGCTGTTTAAAAGAGACTATCAAAATGTATAGTGAACATTTTTGCTGTTGTCCTGGTAGATTGTACAATTGGCTTATGATAGGCTTGTTCGCAACCCATCTTATGCAAAACAGAAAAGATTCGGAGACGTTCACAATCTTGGGGCTAAGGATGACAGTGATTTGTAACGATTTTGTAATAAACTACTACATTGATTCAAGTAGAGGTCCTTTTTGACTTAAGAGGTTACTTAGTCGAATTTCNATGATTTGTAACGATTTTGTAATAAACTACAACATTGATTCAAGTAGAGGTCCTTTTGACTTAAGAGGTTACTTAGTCGAATTTCTACGCAAACTAAGTGTAGGACACTGCATGAAATCATTACGATGAGTGGTTTGAACCGCCCTAAAGAGACGAATGTAGTAGTTATGGTCGCATTCATAAAGAATAAAGGCAAATCCCACATCAAACCGTAAAAGTTGTTGACAATATAAATTCAAGTTTGATTCGGGATGTTTTAAGTAGACTGTCTTGCTTATGGTCGGAGGTTTATCAATATCAGTAGCAACATCATTGCATTGGTGGGTCAACGATTTTTGATTTTTTCTTGTTGAATAAAATATTCGTTCACAACCAAGTACATGATAACCCTGCAACGATTTAAATACTTAACAGTTCTTAAGTATTTAATTTATTTTTAAAAGAGTATATTATACATTTATTAATTAGAGCTTTAATACTTTTCTACTTTAGTAGTATTCAAGACGACTAGTAATTCAAAACAAGCAATATATCAATTTTTTTCCAATAAGATTCCGAAAATATTGAAAATTTGAAATTAATTGCAAGGAATCAATTTTTCAAACACAAAATCTAAAATCTTTTTCCTCTTTCCAAAGAAAAAATGAATATAATATTCGCATGTCTTTAAGTTTTTGATTATCTGGGTTATATTTTAATACAACTGGTTTTTTTTTTATGAATTTAGTACGTAAATGACAAATATAAAATAAGATCATATGCATGATTAAACATTTAAAAAGTGGAACAAAAAAAGCTTTTGTTACGTCGCAGGTTCAGACAGAAATATAGATTGCGCAGAAATACAAACAGTGCAAACATACTCAAACCCCGTTCAAAGTTNCAGATAGCGCAGAAATACAAAGAGTGCAAACATACTCAAACCCCGTTCAAAGTTATTTGAATTGATTTTACAAACGTGATATTTTTAAAGATTAACTTTTTTTATCGTGTGTTTCTTCTGAAAGTACTTGAAACATAGGAAAATACCTTATAATTTAAAAAAAACGATATGAAACGATGACTAAAAAATAAAATTTTATTTAACTCAAGCTGCTTTATATTCGCGGAAATACTCCAAGTTTATAATCAGTTCAGTGCATTTACGAACATGACCGCATATTTAACGAAAACTTACCGAAAACCAAACTTCAGCAATGGCATCACAAAAGGACAGTTCAATATATAGGCAGAAATTATTTTTCTATGCGTTATTGTGAATTTTTAATTATTATTCCATACATTCTTCTTTATTTATTTTATTTTGTTGGGATATCATTTTTAATATTTATTAATTTGTTCTTACACAACAATTAAGTGTTTGCATTTTTCAAATCCATAGTCAACGCAAAATTTTTTAGTTTAATTTACGACTTGATATTTTACTGAACAGATGCATGCTAAAATTGGCACTCGCACATAAGAATTATAGTTCTTTCGACTGGGAAAGAATTATGCAATATCTCGATCACACCTTTGGCACTCAATTGATGAACAATAAACATTGTATTGCAACGTAATTAAAAAGTTAAGATTAGAAGAAAATCCAGATTTTTTGTATCAGTCGATACGAACTTAGAGTAAGCTCTAATGATTCTTTGTGGGTATCGTCAAGATTGATTTTGCAGTATACGTTGCCTTGTCTGCCGGCTTATTCTGTTCATTTCTTTATCAATGCAATGTTCGATATGTATACGGCGTCAGAACTTTTTTTAAAGCTTGTCGAACACCACATTTTCTGCTTCGTCCAGACACACACCATTGTCGTCCTATCCAATCGATCTCGTCTTGCAGTCGACGTTGAAAATTGCACTGGATTAACCTATGATTTTCTCCATATAGGGTTCAGAAAATAAATGCGAAGTGATGTTATCACTAAGTACAATTCAATTTAAGTGTTTTTTCTCAATTTTTGTTTTCCATCTCTTTTTCATTAAATTCATGTGATAACCAATTGTCAGCCGTTAGGATCGTCGCCACAGCTTTTAAAAAGCAGGAAGATGTTCGTTCTGTCCCGTTTAACAATTCTGCCATATGTTACCTACTCGAAGTGTCATCTTCGAGCTACGCGTCTTCAAACTTTTTTGCTAGTTTTCGCGGTTCATACTGCTTAGTTGCTTCTGTTATAGACAAAATCATTGAACAGTATTAGTTGCGGCTAAACAACATTTTTCTTCAAATAAAAACAATACATTCAAGCTTTCTGCAAATCATTATTTTCAGGTAAGAAAATTTGACAGTTTTCAAGCGATGAAAATATAATACTGTTGGTGCAATGACTTCATGTTTCCTTAAAATGTCCGCGCATTCAAAAAAAAGTTACATAATTCCAATTATAGAAATGATTTTTGAAATAAAATTAAACGATTTTAATTTTCTTTACACTTTTATGCCCAAAATTGTATAATGCATGGTAGCAATTGCTTCCGACTCGATTTTGCTTGGACAGTTATAGAATCACTAAAAAATTTTATGTCGGTTCTTCTGTTTGTGATCACAATTAGAAAAGTATATTTTTGCATATTTGTGGTTATTGGGCGCGTTGTCTACTTTTGTAACAATTTAGATTAGGTTCGTGAACAGGTTAAGTCAGCCTATACCTTCGGGTAACTTACTCCTATAGAACGATCATCTTAAAATTTACGCTAAACTCGTTTATAGCCACGCTTGTTGGTATTCAAAGTGTTTTGATGAAAATCGAAACAAAACTATACTGTGAACTTGAACAGCCGGTTTATGATTTCGGGTACCTTCCATTGACCTAACGATCCAAATATTGAATTATCGTCGTTTTTAAGCACGATTTTTCTTTTAAATACATGATAAACAATTTAATGTGGTGAGTTGAGTTTCTTAAGGAAACTTGTAAAAATATACGTAGTCGAATACGTAGCTCGGGTACCTACAGTAGACACTCGGATGCTTTAACATGAAAAGTTTATGCAATTAAAATAAGTAAAAAAAAATTTTTTTTGTTGAATTAATATAAATTGTTAGTTTTAGTGAGAGTTCAACATTTCCAGTCAAGGAGAAAAGCTTCTTTTTAATTTTTTTTTTCATGCAGTTTTCGATAATTTTCCTTCACTTGGGGGAGTCTCAAAATAGAGCTCAAGGAAAATTTTTTCAAAAATCTGCTTAATTCGGATGTAAAAGAAGGAAAAATTTGATTTTAAAAATAAACTTGTTTTGAATCCAATATTATCAATTGCATTCGTTATTCCATTTGTTAATTGAAATCTTTCACAAATGTGTGTATTAGCGACATGTACATCATGTTCTCTCAATTTCAAATTCATTAAATGCTTTCCTGTCATTATTGCNAATTTGTTAATTGAAATTTTTCACAAATGTGTGTATTAGCGACATGGACATCATGTTCTCTCAATTTAAAATTCATTAAATGCTTTCCTGTCATTATTGCATTGGCTACTGATATCTTAAATCTTATTAATTAGTTAAAATAATACTGTTTTACTTAAACACTAAGTAAAAAAAACAACGGAAAAAAGTTTGCTTACTTGATTTTGATGCAAAGCAATTGAAAGCACGTCATCACTTACCTGTAAGAAATGGAAATATAGTTAGTTTCAAGTTAATATTAAATAAAACACATTAAAAGACTGTTATGGTGGAATATGTACTGCTTAGTTTCTTGATTAATACATTCGGCTTTAAATAATTCAGTGACATAGCAAGTCATGTGCTAGGTAGCATTTGGATCGCATCATAATTTGTTGCTTTAAGGTTGTGTGCTTGCGAATGAATTGGAAGTTTCCTTTGCTTTTTCAATGGCGCTCTGCAGGGTTTATCGTTACGCAGATGCTGCTTATATTTTATTTAATAGCCAAAGTTGACAAGGGATTTGACATTCATTTGTGGCATGTAATTTCTAAAGTAAATATTGGTAATTTTTATTGAGTTTCCTAATGTACAGCTTTATATTTTATTTTGTAAAAGGGCTTAGCCTTTAAATCGTCGATTAAGTATACGTATTTACTTCTGAACAGGGAGCACACAGTTCATTGCCTGGCATTGCCAGAACTTTTTGAATATTATTGCAAGTGTGCGCTGAGCATATTTGCAAAAATATACAAATACATGCTGTTGTTGTAATAAGTAGACATGCATTAAAGGCTGAGCCCAAAAATGTCACAGGTGCAATTCGTTTTAAGTGGCATTTAAATGTTTATTTATCGCATTTGGCATTGTTATTGTCAGAAGAATCAAATACTTTACGCGACAAGCAAGACACAATGAAATAGCGTAGTAGGAAAATAAGGATAATTTGTCTACAAAATAAAAGCAGTTATTTTACTTATTTCAAGTGCATATGAATTCTGTTTAAATGTTGAAATTTTTGAACTTTGGTGAAATTGAGTTTGTGTTTCAACTGAATTATACTTTTAAGGGATTAGACGGGACTGACCAGTTGAATGCAACCGCAAAAGTGGTTAAAATGTTTTCCTAGTAATCCACGCAATCGTATCTAAATTGTTAATTTATAATTCGGTTTGTATCTCCCAAAAGTTCGATTTCACATCGCATCGCATTTATATGTTATTTCTTAATTTCACTGTTTGAATAGCAACAAATTTGATTTAAATGGAATTAGCGTTTTGAGTTATTTCTTTATATTTTTATATCAATTTTCTTTTTGGATTTAATCTTAATAATCAAATTAGCTGCTACTGAGCTGTTTATAATTTCCCTCCAATGATTGTTGTCTGTGCACAGTTATTTCATGTTGCTGCTGCTTCATTTTCGCTGTCATTTCTTTCAAGTGCACGCTTATTTTGTAATTGAAACTTTTAATGAATTAAGAAACTGTGCCCATGGCGACAACTGCAAATTACATTCAATGCAACAGACCGTAAGAGACAATAACACGCCCGAGGTAATTTATAAGAATTAAAGTGTTAAGTGGTTTCGTGCAACCTCTAACAACAACAAGCTAATGCTGACATGCCTGCGGCGAAAAGTTAAGGATGGGCAATTAAAATTAAAAATATAAAAAATAAAAATACAAAAACTATAGTGATGCAAGACCGGATGAATATTCGATCAAATCGAATTTATAATGCCCAACAGTTATTCACAGTTCAATTATCAAAAGTCTTTAAATTTAACTCTTTTTTGCTTTGAGCATGGTATCAGCGAGTAAAAAAGGTGCAGTCTTATTTGGCCGACAGCGTGATACACGTTGTTCCGCAATTGTTGTATATTTAGGAAATGAATCAGTTTAAAATCAAATTTTTTTTTAGATAAACAAAATCCGTTTTCCTTGACTCCAAAACTGTACTGGTGGAATCTGCCATTTCCATCCAACTCAGTTGTAATTACTTAAAACTCTCTTTTCGGATCACATCGCGGCACAGGAAATTTCTGTGATTTCCATTACAGTATGTCCATTTGTGGTACACATATGATAACCTTTTTGTGCTAACACTATTGAAATTTGCAAATGTTTAAATGATTACTTCATAATTCTTCATAAAGCCTTTATGGAGATCACTGATTCTGAGTGTTACAGAAGTTACTGGAAAATTCTTCGATTTTCAACCAATCATTCGATTCCAATTATATAATAATATGAATAATGTTCAAAGTCGAAAAATGCTTAGATGGCTTCAACAAATCCAACTAAGAAATAACAATTTTCAAGCCTGTAAAATACAAAATGCACTACATGCCCGGAATTATTGGTCGAATATTATTAAAATGAAAATTTCGTTGCATAATTTTTGCACTGCATATGTGCCCTTAATTTGTAAAATACAGCTTACGACATAACGCGATGCATGACTGTGGTGATGATGATTCTCACAAGTATCCCACCAAAAATGTTTGACCACAACTATATAATACGGTATAATTCATGTCGCTTGATAATTCACAACCAGATAAACGCAATACATTAAATTACTCTCGATTAATTTTATTAACTATGGCAAATTTTTGGTAACCCCTTTTTATGGATCACATAGGTGTCCGAATTCAATGAATCAATAGTACGTACATTAATTTATATTGTTCACTTAACACTGGAATTTTGTAAAATTTAAATGTAACCTATGCATTGATAAGTAATTAAGACTATATTGAGACCATATAGGTGCATTGGAGCACCCTCTGGTTTTCATGCAATAATGCCCAAAATTGGTACACTCATTGATTATATTCATATTCACTCAATTAATTTTGAATAAATATATGCATAAATAGGTGTACTGGTACACGAAGTCATAATCAGATCTTGACCAATGTTAAAACGGGATCTAAAATTTTTGAAGGAATACGTGTATTTCGTTGGTCATGCTCAAGCCGTTCTTACTATTTTTTGGATAAGGACGAACAGACATGACTCTATCAATTCCTGTGGTGATGGTGATCATATAGCTATGCATTCAAATAGGTCTCCGGATGCTGGTTCTGGGTATTACAAACGTATAACCAAAACTAATATACACTTTGCTCATTTCATTGGCGGCATATATGAACAAAATCGTTTGTCTTGAAACCACTTTTAAGAAAATGCTTCAACTATCGGATTTGGTCGCAATTCTTCTGCCTTCTTTTATGTATCTAGTTATAGTTTTCGCTGTTATTGTTGTTGTTCACTAAACTTGTCTGCTTCATGTGAGTGTTGCTATTGCTGCTGATGTTCACTAGAATTATGGGGTTAATGTGTTGTTACTGCTGCTCACTAGTACTATCGACTGAATGTATCTGTTCTTTTCCACGATGTTCATTAAATTTTAAATTGTTTGTGTTATTCACAGGTCACAGTGAAAATGACGCACTTTTAATTTCGCAATAATATGTATATAAATTAATATTATTTTGATCATATAATTCGGCAAATAGCTTCCCAGGCTAGCGCTGCTGTCGTTCGATATTTATTGATAAGTTCCTATCATACTAAATAGAACAATAATTATGAAGATTACAATCATAATAATTTATTGGTAACTATTCAGATTTGAGTGATAAATTATGGTCGAACGATGTATTTATAATATATGATTTGCACGGTTACTTTTTATTTGTTTGTAAGAATATTTTAATTTTTC
Organism: Ephydra gracilis; assembly: GCA_001014675.1. NCBI lineage: Eukaryota > Metazoa > Arthropoda > Insecta > Diptera > Ephydridae > Ephydra > Ephydra gracilis. The sequence continues at coordinate 9,321 of JXPQ01006523.1, forward strand.
TGATATTAATCATTTTCATTTATTCACGTTAATTTTCCAAAAAATTTTTTGATTTTGTTTTTGGCTAAACAGTCTTATAAGCTTTCATGCGAAATAAATATAATTTCATTTCGATAATTTCTCGCGATTACTAGCGCCTTCATTACATTCTAGAGCGTTAGTGACAAGATTATATACAAGTTTTTGATTGTTTGAAAATTTTAAAAATTTAACAAAAAATATTTATAAGGGAAATATATGAAGAACACATTTAAAGAAATATTCAATAAAAAAGATATCATAATAAACAGATTCAATTTAATTCGGAAATTTGGCTAACGATGACCGTACGTTTTTTAAATTGAGTAGCTCTCAATTCGCGGTCAATGGTTAAAATATGATTATTAGCCATTATTTAAATATGCTATTCGACAAAGGAACGAGTGTTGCCACAGAAGACACCAAATATTAACAGCGACTGAAGCATCACCCCAACTATCGTACCAGTGAACTAATAATCATCGAACAGAAAGGATGCGAGGAGTAACGTTTCAATACAATCTGTCTAAAATTTATTTCTAATTCATTACTTTTGAATAAAATTAATTTGTTGGACAAAAATTCACTTATTTCTCCAATTAATCATTTTAGAAGTACGTTCCCAACATAATCAAATAAATTCGGAATATTCTATGGGATTAATTGAATAAAGATAAGCCATTGAATTCAAAATTACATAATATTTAATAGATTAAATAATAAATTAAAATTAGTGACAAGGACATAAATAAATTGATTGCAGAAAATGACGCGTGAATCGGCAATGATGGTAAGCTTTGGCATTCTAACTACTGCGGGCAACTTAAGCACTTTTAGAACTGTAATTTTCAAAATTACGAGCAACACTTGTATTAAGAAGCTTTTGCCAACTGGCATCAGCAACAGTGAGATGCTCTCATAAAAAATGGTGCATACTTTAAGGGATGCTCTTACAGTTGTACGTTTTGTCGAGGACATGACATTAGAACGGTTCTAAAGTGCACCATCTCCTTTTCCACCTTTTTCGTTTAATATGCATTGAGTTCTTATTTTTGTTTCCTGGGTGTGTATGTATTTTAATGCACTTCGGCGCTTGCCAACATGCGGCAGGCATCGACATCAGCTATTTATGTTTTATTCAAAGCTCAGCTACATACTCAACCCAAAGCAGCCACCGTTTGTGCGCATTTGACATCAGCAACAAAAAATTACAATATGATAAATACAATGCAAGTTGAAAACAAACTGAACACTCCGTTCAAGTTGAAAATTGCATTACCAACTCACATACACATTTGCATGCAAATTTATTAACTAAAATATTTATAAAAGAGTCTGTTGCATATTTTTAATGCAAACTATTCAAAA
>JXPQ01006523.1:15228-29915 GCA_001014675.1 Ephydra gracilis
AGCTTTAGCCTAATAAAAAATGAGAATGTCTGAGCGAAAAGGTACAAAAGCCGTTGAGCCGTAGTGATTGGCAAAAATTAAAGATGAACGTTGCATGATAAACTAAAATAAACACCACCAAGCAGCCAAAGATNCATTTTTTTATTTTATGTCAAGCAAATAATAATAGTGCATGTATACAAATAACGCTACGCCCCATACCATATGCATTATCGTATGTTGCCGCCTTTTTATATTTCGATAAAATGTAAATATAAAATATGGCTTGTTAACAAATGACCAACACATCAGTTAANACATCAGTTAAGCTTTTCTCAATGGGCATTAAAAACAAATGACTATTTCTTAATGCTTTGTGCTGCTAAACTGTTGGTGTAGCGTCGGGGAGGCAATTGTTCTTCGGTGTTAACACAAATATGTTGATATTTTATAATTTATTTCCGTAGCTTGGTACGCTATGATTATTTTTGTGCCGTTGAAATTCATTGCATAGCATGTATTCAGATTCCAATTTCGCTTTTATAAATTAAGCCAATATTGCATTGTAAATCAACATTTTTGAAGTAAGTGTTGTTAAGAAATTTTGATGAAAGCAATAACGATTTGTTCAAGCGTATTATTTCAAAGCTGCTGCTTATTTTGAAAAATTTAATGTCGCAGACTGGGACTGAATTGCAAAATGAGACCTAAAACAGCACACTTTAAGTAGCTAATTTCAATGTGGGCGATCACTGTCAGTGCAAAGTATCTGTTGTCTATGTGTGGCAGCTAATTACAATAATTCTAATGGAATAATTTCAATGGAAAGAAATTGCAAGTGTTACACAAGGCAAAGCTAGCTGCTTCAAGACCTGAACAGTAAAAAAAAAAAAAAGAAAACGAACAGGTAGTGCAAATAAATGTCAATTTTTTGCTTTTTGCATGTCTCACTCAAAAAACATATTAAAATTTTAAACTTCACATAATGAAAAACATTAATGTGTACCTAAATTTGACCAGCAGCACGTTTCCCCACTCAATAACAACATACGCAAGATACCTCAACCATTTAAAAAAAAATAAAAATAATAAAATAAAAAAAAAATGGGTTGGGGGGAACAAATAAGCACAAACAACCGTCACAGCAATGAAGCACTTGCACGTCAATAGAAACCATAAAGCAATCAGTTTGAATGCAAAGTGGTTACACTGTCGAAACCAGGCAACAGCCAGCACATTGTCCACTCGAAAATGGCAGTAGCGCCATCAGCCATCAACACAGCAAACCTCTTCAACAGCAACATAAGTATCTCAACTCAATCCACTTTGGCAAATTGTCAAACGGTGGTGAGCGCCAGCAAATTCATTTACAGCATCCACTTTATGATTTCAATTAATGATTTTCAGATCGGCAAACTTCAAACCAAATAAAAAGAATTAATGTTTTTTTTTTTTAATTTATTCAGTTTCACAAAAGCATTCGAATCAACCACTAATTGCTTAAAAGGTTTCGGAGTGCTGAGTGAGTGAGAGGAGCACTCCGTTAAAAACAAAATGTGATTGCAGCGGGTATTTAGCATAATCAGCTATCAGACAACACCCACTTCACAGCAGCTTACAAATTATTGAATTTAATGCACAACGAAATACACACGCAAATTTTCGCTTGTATTTATGAACAAATTGTCATACCGATGGTTGCACATGCTGACTGCTGCCAACCTTAACAAATTAAGCAATGCAAACTTACTGCCGGATGCATTTACAATGCATTAACACTGCATCCGTTGCAGTGAATTTTGAATGATATTAGCAGTGCAACACATCAAAAACACAAGCAAACGTTATTGATATTTGATCACTGAGCGCTTAGTCAATGCAGTTCATGCAGTGCAATCATAACAACAACAATAAGTACACAAAAAAGAAGCTTACAATTTAAGTACACATTTAATGCGATTATTTTGCATGGCAACACTGCTGAAACCGATTTATGCTCTCGAGTGCTATTATTAATTCCTATTTTCCTGCAATATTTGCTATTTATACAATGTCACTCATACCACCTGTTGTCTCACAACGAATTACAATTATAAATTAAAGTCATTCATAAATATTTATCAGCACACCAGTATGAATTCAGCAGCAAAACTTAACAGTTGCAATGCAAGCAGCACGAGAAAAAGCTTGTACTCGCGATGATTGAAGCAAAAAACAATTTTTAAGTTCTTTTATTGTATTCAAATAAGTGAAGTCATCATTTGTATGCCGTGATTGTATTTCCAACAAAATGGTAATCATTTTATTAAAGTTCATGCAACTCCTGTATATCAGCAATTACTATAAAAACAATGTTTCAAGGAAATCATACACACTCCACAAAAATGCTTGAAGCGTGTACAATTGCGGCTTCTTTTAAAGTTAGAGAAAGATACTAAAGTCAAAGTCAACTACACCATTCATGATTATTAATATTTTCATATATTTTCAAAGCGATATACCTATTATGCAAGCCGTATGCCATATGTTATTGACAGCTTAAGCCGTGCTGAAATTATTTTACAACCCATTTATGGAAATTTTGATTAATTTTTCAGCGCTATCGTAGATCAAATAGAACTTTTCTTAGTTAGTTTATGAGCTGCTTTTAAAAATGTATCTAGCCAACTCATTGTTTTTTCAACCCGATTGATCCACCTAAAATATTCTTAAAAATAAAAATGGTTTTTATTAAAGTTAAATTAAAGTAAATACAGAAAACTTATGTCATTCACAATGCAAATAAAATAGCAATTACTTTAAAGAGCATAAACAAGCGTCCAACAGGAAATGATTTGTTAAAATATATTAAGAAACCCGAAAATAACGGATGGATTAAGAATTAACTGAAAATATGGTCAAAAACATTTTTCTATCAATCAGGTCAGTTAATTTACCTGGGATTTGCTGGTTTTGGCATAATGGCATAAAAAATTTCGACTGAGCGATGTCCATCTGTTCTAAAACTTGATTAATTTTTGAGATGTTTTGATAAAATTTTACTATTCGGTATTCGTGAAAGTGAAAAAACGATTCAAGACTTCGAGTACCTGCCATAATACGTTCCTTTCTGACTGCTTGGTAGTTAGCATAAAAGCCATGTCGCAGTCGGGAAATAAATTTGGGACCTTTGACTTCGGAATTCATTGAAATGGGAATAAAAGGTGGTATGTCCATGGCGATTTACTTAAATTTGGTATATCAGCACGCTTTTGACATTTTATAAGTTTATTGCATTTGTTTGTAAATTGAATAAATTTGGATGCCTTAGATCAGTACAATGGTCAACTCTTTTATTGAAAGCAAACGAAATTGTTGAATCGTGATATTTTATACATAGAATTGAGCCCATGTGCTATGGGAAGGTTTAGCCCTATGCTTAAATATGATAACAGGCATTCTTAATTTTTTGTTATTCTTTTCCTTGTTCAAAGTATAACTGCTATTGGAATAAAAATATGTTCTGACGGAGTAACCAAATAAAATGAATAACGCTGAAGAGTCGTAAAGCAGCTGATATTCAAACGTTGAGTGGCTGATGTGAATAACGCATTTGCTTGCGAACAAGTATTACACCCATCCTATCTAATTTTTTCTATAGAAAAAGGTAAAAATTAAATAGAGCTGTTAAAATCTCGAAAAGTGTCACGATTGAAATTGGACTTACATTTGCTTACGTACGTAACAATGATAGAATACAGCAAGTTCAAAACAATGCTGTCTTACTACATTATATTTTGAGCACTATATGCTTAAAAAAACCTGTGTAAGCTGTAGTATGCAATTAATTGCAGAATGATTAAATAAACTGTGTTAGTTCAAGCACTGCTTTTTATTAAATACTAACTTTATAGTCTAAATACATGCAAATATTAATGCGCCACAATGACTAGCACTATGATGCATACAATGATTTGTATAAAAGCGTTCCAGCGAGCATGCAAAGTTTAATATTTTGCAAAAAAGCGGAAAAAATTTATTTAATTTAAAATTTTAGTTAATATTTACAAAATATTCAATTAATTTTGTAGTCTTTTTCTTTTGCAATATAAAAAAGAGCAACACAGTAGTCATATTAAGTATTCTGCTGAATATACGCTGATGTGGGTAATGCATATCCAGCTATGGCAAGCAACAGCTTCCGTAGCATGACCTTCATTTACACGCATAAATTATAAAATATATTTCATCAAACAGGATAATGTATTTGCTACACTTGACTTAACTTGTATGCAACACCTGCATATATTATTTGAAATGCCTACGCGTGTGGCAAGGCAAACAACAGCTTATACACACCCATATGGCAATACTACACACAAACGATGGCCCAAGCAAGCCGAAGCAGTAAGCCAAAACAATAGATCTCTGGGCAGAAGCACCGTGCACATTCAGCACGGACAATGGTCAGTGGACAGTGTGCGCAAACATTTTTACAAAACGGATATTTATTGTTCTTAAATAAATGAGCAAAACAAGCGTGCGACAAAGAGTAGCAACCAAACAACTGTTTCCACTGCAATCTACAGCTGAAAAGCACTGGTGGTAGTGATAGTGTTGAAAGCCAAAACAATGCCAGCAATAGCAAAATAAATTAAATAAAAGCAGCAACGCAAAAAGGCATGCTCAAACAACAACAACTATAAAGTATTTAACATTTCCGTTTTGTTGATTGGCTCGCTCATACCGCACACAGACAGACAGTGCATGCAGCCAAACCAGTCTTGTACACACATGCGAACACATTTGCATTAAAACAAATAAAATTCATGTAAACGGAAAAAATAAGAGCGGCAGGAAGCATGCCTTTTTACTCAGCACAAGATAACTCAACTGATGTTGTTGTTAATATTGTTGCTGAAATTATCCATTAAAATTGAGTCAATACTTTAAATGAAGTATATATTTTGAGCATGGTGAGTATAGTGTTGGCAAATATGTCAATTTTAAACGAATTATTAAAATAATAATAAAATAATAATTACCACACAACAAAAATAGACTAAAATAGCAGATTTATTTCAGACGCTTGCGGCTACTATTTAAGCACAGACATCGCTAGAGGGCTTTGAAAAGTTAATTCGTGCATTTAATCGCATTTTCAAATCAAAACAAAAGTAAAACATTCTATATCACGGTACTACTACACACGTAACTGTGGAATCTCAGTTAAGTTGTACGGATGTGCTTAACTTATTTCATTATTGTATTTGTTGTAGTTGTTGCTGCTGCTGCTGCAGCTATTATGGAAAAACTTTTACAATTGTGGCCGGATTATGGAAAAGTTCATGCTGTTGATGAGGAAGCACCAACATTGATACTTTTTATTGTATATTTGTGTGCATGTATGTTTTGCTATTTATTTCAGCATGTTGCTGAGCCAGTCTGCGCACGAAACATACATATGCTGTATGAACACATGCAAGCAAATGCATTGTTTCTCGATGACTTTGGTGTTCCTTGTTCCATGCAGCAGCCTAGCTTATTTAGCAAGTTCATGATTTCCAATAGCAAAAACTTATTAAAAAAGCAAAACACTTGTACATTGCCACAATGTATACAGAAGAACACAGCTTTTCCATGTATAAAGCAGCTATCACCTTTAGCACTAATTGCTTCTAATCGTAATGAAATGCACACAAGTGCATGCATCTGAAGTGTTCTTCAGCAGTCTGCTGATGCCTCCCCAGTTTGGTCAAAAGATTATAGTGCGGTCGACAAGTTAGCAGATGTTGAGCATTAGGAAGCTGAAAGTTGCACAAATTGTGTCTGATGGCATGCCTGTTGAACACATTAAAACCGACTGCACACTGCAAATACTAAGAACAGTCCGTGGTTGTGCAACATAACATTTAAGAGTAGAAATATTAAATGAAACCTTACTAAATATGAGACAAAATAATAGATCTCTGAGTGATTTAAAAAATTTGAAATTCTATCACAATTAAACTCAAGGTCTTTGGTTGTCAAAATGGGTACAGAATCTTACTCAACCTAGAAAATACAAGTTATAATGCCATTCATATTAGTGGTTTACCACAGAAATTCATTATGTGCGAAATTAAACCGATAACTGTCATATCGCTGCTGCTCATGAGTGCCAAACGTAAATGCTAAGTGGAAAAACGTACATGCAACTCATCTTTCACAATGCGCAGCAAAATGGCTCGATTGATGCAAAAATTTTGAGGGCCGTGATGATGTGACACTTCTGGACTCTGAGCAACCCTTTCACTGTTCGTTTCAACGAGTTAATTGGAAGGTTTTCGTCAAACGAAACATAGTGCTGCCTCCATATTTTAACCAAAATGCATGTTCGAGTATTTACAATGTACACCGTCACTATTTTGACAGAGTAGGTTTGATTTACAGGGCCCGTTGACAGCACTAACATGGTCATTTTGGACAAGACCGTAATTTCAAAAGCTTTACACTTTCTATATTTGCTTGTTTAAAGCACTCTTTCACAGCTTAATTATTATTTAAATTTACAAGATTATAAAATGTATATTATAAATATATAATTTACTAATCAAATTTAACTGGTTCTAAAAGGTGGCATGATCAAACAAAATGTTTCGTCTTTCACTTGTCATGATTATTGCATTGCACATGCCAACATTTTTTTTAATCAATAGGCTCCTCTATCGCAAAGATTTATTTGCGATGCAATTCTTAAACTGCCCGAATGGTGGACATTCCGTTTGTGTCTTCAAACCGTTGTTTGGTTAGCACATCTCGGAAATTGGTCTAAAATAAAAAAAATAAAAACTGTGATTAAAAAAAGATTTTCTTCAAGACCTGGACCCGAACCTTTCCCGAAACTTTGGAACCGAGTTCAAGTAATAATAATCAATTTTATTTAATTTAAAAGAAATTCGATGAGTTTCCATGTTAGGGAAGCGACTTTAAGCTGAAGGTATACCATTTCGATCATCTTTCTGGGGTCATTTATGAAAGTCCCAAAACTGCTTAGAACTTTATTTCATAAACCTAAACATTAACTGTGGTTTAAAACCATCATAATGTTTTTTTTTTTCGACCACTGGAGCCATAAAAGGCAATATATTTCATCGCTTTAACCACATAACACGCGCATGTACATTAACAACAGCCACAAACAGAATCAGCCAATTTCAAAGGATTTTAAATGCAAGCGAATATTGCATTCGATATTACATGAAAAAAGAGACATGTTTTTGTGTTTCACAAAGTAATTAACAAAATTTCATTCAAAGACATGGTTCACATTATTACTACGGGCCTAAGGGTTCTGCAAACAATTAAAAATTAAATGTAAAAATGAACAATAAGTAAAGGGAAGAAAAGAAATATATATCAAACAATTAATGAAATACAGTGAAGCAATAAAGAGGAAACACATTCAGCAGCAATGTAAATACATTCTTGTGAATAATATAAATATGCATCACAACAAAGAACAGCGCAGTTGCGTTGATTATGAGGCAAATAACAATTATCAACATTATCATTATCACGAAACGTTTTGAAAGGACGCACGCACACTGTCATGCATAAAGCTACTTAACTCAAATGAAAGTTAAGTAGCTATGCAAGAACAACAGCATATATATATTCGTTACAGCTGAAGAAAACTGAAACACAGTTAAACAAACGTGCAACATTTGAAGACGAATGTGAATATGAAATGACTGCTTATCGCCACAGCCAAAAACAGCGCATAAATGCATTTTATTCCGCTGAAAATAAAAGAAAAAAAAAACAGTAATGAAAAGAATAAAAATAAAATGATGTTTAAAGAAAAGTGCAGAACAAACAGATGCACAAATTTGAACAAGTTAAACAAATGGCGCAACAGTCGTGCCCATTTTTTGAACTCGGCATTTGCATGTGTGCGCAACAGCTACAGCTGCGCATGCAGCGGCGTTGTAGCCAAAGCCATGTCAACAACCAGTTATTGTGAAAGATGCTACTTTGCGCTGCATACACTTAAGTGGCGTAGCACAAGAAGGCAAATTTACTACTTGCTTATTGGGAGCATGTGCGCGTGCGGTAGCAATGATTAGATCACATACACAAAATACCGAGCAACGACTTGTGCAAATTGTGCTACTACTTTGCAAATTTGTTCTTCCGCACCAAAATGCTCACAACTTCACGCGCATTATGAATGGCAGCGCGAAAAGTAAACCAAGACACGCTGGAAATGGTTTGTAACTTGCAACTTGTGGCATGGAAAGCCAACAGCAGCCAATGCCAAGCTAGCCCATGTTTGTCTGCAAGCAACTATACTTATGCAGCAACACAAAAAGTTTTCATGTCATCTTTCGAAATGCTGCTCAACTATGAAGTTAACTTAATATACGCTCAGTGCCTTCGAGGCAATTGAAATTGAATTTCTTGAACTTGTTGGCTGCCAAAAACATTGCCAGTCAGCGTGGTTGTAGACTGCAACCACACTGAGCGCGCACAAATTTTTTTGTGGCCAACAAACGGAATGCTTCAGTGTAAATACCACTGTTATTCAGCATCGAAAGCTACATCTGAGTGTTTTGTGTATTTTGCTACAGCTTTTGATATTTGCTACATGTAATGAAGTAAAATTGAATGAATTTCATTTGCTTTGTTAGAGCGTGAGTTTTCCTACTAATTTTATCTCCATTTGTAAGAATTATTAGCTTTTAAACAATATCGTTTATGTCGTACAGGATAGAGGTGTGGCATTAAAACATTAATTTAATATGACTAGCTCTAGATGTAATCTTGATTCACAATTAAACTCACAAATAATATTTAATGACCGCCACTTAGCTTAGAAAATAATAAAATTGTCAAATTAATTAAATTAAAAATATGATTGCTGAAAAAAAAAACTTGAAAAATAAAAACCAATTCAATAAAAATAAACCTTACCCATTAAAAGAAAATATGTAGTGAAGTGAAACTGTTTACTCAAGGGTTTCGAAATTATCCCATATGAGTACTTGAAATCTAATCGCGTGTAACCTTCCATTAACCAACAAAGCAAGCCTCAAATAAAAAATAAAATATATTTTTTAAGGTTTCTTTCTTCTTTCGCAGGAATTCCTTCATCAGAGCGTATGATAGAATCCCAAGCATTTTTTTAACTAAAAATGCTGAATGCGTTTCTTAACTGGAAGAGCGAATATCAACAGCTTGAATCTAGCTGCACCACAATATTGCCTGACATTTTTTTACGTGTTGTTTACAGTGAGTTAAGAATATCGAATTAGCAAAAACATTAATAATTCAAGAGAAAGTTTTCGTTCGATTGTTTTTCACAAACGTCAAAGTGGATTGTCTCAACAAGAATGAGTCAATTAACTCAGTTCATTTAAACTAAAAATGCGCTCGTTGTATAGACTATGATTGATAATTCGCTAAAAAAAAACTAAAAAAATAAAAATAAAAAAAATTCGCGCGGATGGGTGGAAAGATTGTCTAATAAAGTTTGAACGTAGTGCAGCAAAAGGCGTAAATTAAATCATGATGTGTGACGGATTGTGAACGTCTCCGTATAAACCGGAAAGAAAAGAGCTATTCACAGTAACCATTCTAAGAACAGTCAAATCCAATAAAAAATGCTTGCGCACGAAGCAAAGTGACACTAATAGTGGCCTGTTTTTTCGGCCGATAAAGACATGTGGCCACAGCTGCAATATACGGCAGTCAATTTTGAGTTGAATGCGAAAAAGTGTTTACCGAAAGTCTTCGGAGAAATACACAAAAAACACCGTCAATGAAAAATCATTATAATTTATGCATAAGTGAGCTGTGACCCATCGCATTAACCAAGTGTATTTTTGAGCAGACAGAACATCGAATAAATCACGCAGTCTCAGTGCAATCCTGCTTTGGCACCCAATGACTTGTTGGTTCCCGAATAATAAAAATAAGCTAAGTACTCGACATTTAAAAGAGCGCCAAAAAAGCAGTTGGAGCGTTCGAAAACTATGTTTTGGCAGTGTCTCAAGAGGAATGTGAAAATTTATGTAAGCTTCGATCAGTGGAATACTTTGGTACCATTTTTAAAAACAATAAAGCCAAATAAATATTTACTTTTGTATGACCAAAATATTAATTGTGCCACTCGTTGTTTGACATTTGTTGCTTCTCAAATTGCTCGACACAACTGCTCTTCGCTTGAAAAAGTTCATACAGCTTTCAATGAAATTGAATTTATTTTCTTTATTTTCCAAAAATAAGATCAATTAGAAGAAAATAAGATTTGCTGCAGTAGATTCCCAAAAAGCGGCTTTAGTGCAGAATGACGTATTGTGAACATTTAAATTGAAAAAAATGTTCAATGAATTTAAATCAACGAATACTAAATAATTTAAAGTAATCTGTTTGTTCGTAGTTAATTATCAAGCGATGTGTATTATACTGTCGGCATAAGTCGATAGTAAAGTATTTACATATTTACATATATTTTTATTTTTGATTTTTCTAAAAACAATTTTTTCCTATAGCTTTTAAGGTAAACTATTTCATTTTATTTGTTCTATTTGTTAACATACCTTCGAAGCGACTGCTATCATACAGTTGGACAAGTCTACAGACTATTTTAATTTTTTTGATTTAATTTATACTTTTGGTTTTAATGTAATTTTCCAGAAAGAGATTTAAAATTTTATTCAAAGATCGCAGATTTTATAGCTTTTTTGGATTATTTTTCTTTTCACCGTAGTCACAGTGAAGTGATGCTAACTGTTACTATTAAAACGGTAAGAAAATAAATTTTATGCGTTTATATTAAATATTATTTATTGTTTTGATTGAGTTTTAATTGATATAGTTTTTTTACAGATTGCAATTAATTTTGTATTTTTAGAACATTTTTTTCTCTCACAATTTGAGAATTTTTAATTAAAGATATAACTTTTGCTGCTATTACTGTTTGTTTGTTTTTTTAATTGCAAGTTTTAAATTTTTATCTTTTTACTCTCAATATTTCATGCACATTTTGAATTTGTAGCAAATATTATTAATTTCTGCACCATATTATACAAGAGCATTTATGTATTAACTTTTCAATATATAAACAGATATCTATTCTGCAAATAAGTTTATAATATGGAACGTTTTATCTGTCAAAGCGTGCTGTGTCGCTAACAATGCATAAAATACAAAGTTTTCAACAACAACAAAACAGTGTTATCCTGAAATCAGCACACACATTTGCGACTCACGTGGAAATGGTAGCTCAGAGTTGATAGAATAAATAAATTATTAACAATGAGTGGCACAGCAGCGTTCAACAAAGGAATTTCTTTTTATTTGCACATTTATTTGCTTGCTTATTTTTGTAAAACGAAAAAAAACAATTAAATATAATAAATATGAATTTGCGATGCTTTGCAGACAACTAACATGCAAACTAGCAGCAAAAAGGTAACGCGGTCGTTGTGACCCAAGCATTTTAGCTTGAAAAATTCCAGCCAGCATCATTGTGCAAATATGAAATTTAAACAAAACTTAATAAGCAAACGCACCCTTCTGCACAAAACACACAACAAGAATGGCGAAGAGATCAAAATAATAATGAGAAAAATGTCACAAGTTGATGTGAATAAATATTTTAATGCCAGACATTATGGTGAGTTTAGTGGAACTGAAAGTGCGTTGCAAATAATTGGGAATGCTTTATCTATTTGCGTAAAGTGTGCCGACAACGACCGTGTACATCTGGTATGGGTCACCTTAACTCACTCTCATTTCTATTCACCTTTTAATGCTCATCCTATTTGAGGTGCAGAAAGAAAGCATAGGCAAATTGAACTAAGCAACTGAAAACAGTTAACCGTTCTTCACCTGCCTATTTGTTCATGCCTGTATGATTGTCACATTGTTTATCTTTTGCCTAAACAAATACTTCTGAGCAAACTTTATTTGAATTCGTTTAATTTATGCTTTGCGTGATGTCTGAGTGATTCCACTTGCTGCAACAAGACATATGCGAATGCGTCAGTTGCCACAAATAGAGCTATTCACTAATAAGAGGAACAATTTCTTCATAGACCAGCGTCAAGATTTAGTTCGTGTTCCAATTGGTAACAAATTAAATTTCTGCGTGAATGCTATTAAAGTTATGTGTTGAAGTTTAGTGTAGGATTTGTTGTATGCATTAGCATGCGATTAGAGCATCTCAATTCTTGGTTTTATATAAATAAAGATAGCCAAATATAGCAAAGATAGGACTCATCTGAATTGTAAATCATTCTCCGGTGAAGCACCAAACCAAAAACGAATAAAATAACTTTATCCAAAAATATACTGCAAAAAAAAAATATAAAAAAAAGTGTTACAGTGTGATACAATCGACCCGAAATATTTGAGGAATCCATCCATTTCCGACTGACGTTGAAAGATATATTTGCGGTAATTTTATATTTTATCGAATCATGCGTATTCCGACCAATAATATACCAATATAATATAATGTAATGGTTTTTTAAAAGTACTAATTTCGGCTATGTTTTCAGGTACAGGTCAGGATATGACAACCCTAGAGGTGTCTCAGACTTAACTAACCCTTAACTAGTCCTTGGTCACGTTTATTTTAAATTTGCAAACAATGTAACCGAAGGAACCTTTTAATTATTGGCTTTTATATAAAAACGAAAAAAAAAAAAAATTGGTATACTAGGGGTACCTTCAAATTTATATCGAACACACCCATTTTCTTTATATGAAATTCTTTTAACAATTTCATTTCAATATAAAAATTTCATCGACCAAATAGATGCACTGTAGGCATTCGCAATTCGGTCGCGACCAAATTCGGTCTATGATTTTTTCAATAAATCGTATTAAAATGCATATAAATAGCTTTAACCAGTGATCCATGCGAACACTGCGATGTCTCTTTCAAATTGATTTAACTGAGAAAATAATAAAAGTCATGAGAAATTATTCGGCTTTAAACCCAATGTAAGGTACATAAGTGTAATATTTTTTATTGATTAAAACTATTACTACTGCTACATGGCATGCTATTCATTCAATTATGCCTTATAGACTCATTCATGATTTTGTGAATTCATTTTCTGTAAACTAATTAAATGATTTTGAAAACTTTTGTAGAAAACTTTCTTTTAAGACGAAATAGGTGCATTGAAGTTTTCTCTGCTTTTACTGGAATATTGCCCATCTTAAGTACACCCATTGTTAAAATTTATTTCATATCAATTATTAATCTTTGCTGTTTTTCATTGATGAGTGCGAAAATTTTGTTTTTAACCTTTTCTTTCGAACCAAACACGTGTTCAACAAGTACCTCTGGTTTTCATTCATTCATGCCCATTTTGAGTAGACGGATTACTCGTAATAATTGCAACTCAAAACCGAAAGTTCCTTTTATTTAATTGATTGACATGTGCTTAATGCTCAGCATAGATGCATTAGATGAACTTCAGATTTCCCTGCAATTATATCCGTTTTCGACAAATGATCGCGGCTCTGTTTTGGGTAAAGAGATGTACTAATGGCATGCGAAGTATTGATCAAATCTGCATATAATTTTAACTTCGATCTTACATTCATTCAGTGGAAGCTTAAATTCTCTTAATTAGGTTTTGCTTACGCACAGGCTGATGCAGGTCCGGCAGGCTAGAATAATTCTTGTCGTGGTGATGGTCGTGTCTCAGTGGTGTTTGTTAGTTCTCAGATCATTCGTTCTCGGCGTAACGAACGTTAGACAAGAAGAGTAAAGCAATTAGCCAATTATAGTGGCGATACGTATATTAAATTAAAGTATAATGAAATACAACCAGCATCGACCTTTTCTCACATCTCAGGGGCTTTTAAAAATAAAAACAAAAAACCCGACACATGCTTCGAAAAATATGAAAGTTCTTTATTTTAAAATACCAGACACAAGTTAATAATGGTTTATACCAGATTTTTCGGATAGTTTAGTGGTTAAAATAGCACGCGGCTACTAGTCTGATTTTTTTTTGTTATGTTGGAAAAGTCTTCTTGTCAACATATGTGCCGTTTTATTTCAAGCTTTCTATTTATTTGTTTGTTAGAAGGTATTTGGTTTCGAGGTCACTATACTTTTTAAAAACGAAAAAAGAAAGTGGCGTGCAACTGTAGAAAGTATTTAGAAAGTCGTCTTTTATGAATACAATAGAAATATGAGATCCTTGGTTTCAACATGATCTTCCCAGGCCTTGAAATGATCTACGTCCAGAATGTTCAAACAGTGTCCGTAGCAGAAAAATACACAATATCGTGCTGGAACATCGTTGACTGAAAACGATTGGGTAAATATAAGCCCTAAGCATCTTAGGGTAAGCAATGTATTGTGTACAACAATCGCTAACAATAGAACAAAAACAAATTTTAATGCAGCTTTTTAGTGACAGTATGTATTGTAAAAAATTTGAAGTGGATTTTGATGATGAGATTTGTTTTGTCATCATTTTTCTTGAACAAAACAAAAGGCGAGTCATTTGAATTTCGTACTTCGGTCTCCAAGGTGTGAATATAAGTATTTTGGAATGCGTAAAGAATTTTTTTGTCGGAGTGCCGGCAAAATAATAATATAAATTCAGAATTTTGGACAAGCTAAAACGAAAAAAGAACAGATTTCCAGAAGAACAAAACTTGTTATTTATAAGAACCATGGTGTAAGCACAAGAGAATTTTGAGAAGGACTT
>JXPQ01006527.1:16472-27427 GCA_001014675.1 Ephydra gracilis
AATGCGTGCACAGCACATTATATGGTACCAAAGGTTAAGGCGTAGTTGAAAATTAGCTTTGACCCAAAGTGTACTGAGCACACACTGGATTATGGCCTCAAAAGCAGGTGACGCAAAAAAAAAATACTTTAGCTATGGCAATATTGCTTAATTTATTTTTTGTAAGCGTTATGCAAATTTGATTAAATTTGTGAATAATTCATGACATAAAATGCTCGCCATAAATATGACGAATTTTCAGCTGAGTGCTTACTTGCACAAGTTGNCAAATTTGATTAAATTTGTAAATAATTCGTGGCATAAAATGCCCGCCATAAATATGACGGATTTTCAGCTGAGTGCTTACTTGCACAAGTTGCCCGCAAATTCATAAACCGTTCGCAACAAAATTTGCCACACAAAAACAATAAATTACTGATTTACTGATTTGCTGTTCGATTTTATTTATTTTATATTATTTGGAACTGTCTCTGCTCGTTTTATTTGTTTATTTGGCACATGCACAGCATGAGCCCGCTAAGTACTTTTTGTCGAGTTCAGAGGTTAGATTTGAATGACAATAACTTCAACACCATTTCAAAACGATTACTCTGTTTTGAATGCTTTTATTAACTGTTCATTAAAAACGCTTCAACAATATTTTGTTGTTTTCATTTTCATTTTTATTATTATTATTTTATTTTTCCTTTTAGTGGCGCACTGTGTGCTTAGCAAGGTAATGCATATCGCTTCAGGTTCATCACTCCAATGTAAGCCACATTCTGTGGCAGCGTTATCAATGGCACAATAACATTAAACAGTATGACACCCGCACAGGCACTCACTATAAGTGTTTCATACGAAAGGTTATTGTGTGACAATAAAAAAAGCAAACTAAAAGATTGCCACTATGATATGCTTATTGCTCAGCTAATGCTTGTAATTGTGTTGTGCATTCCATGCCAATAGAATGCAAGCGACCTGTATGCACATAAGCGTTGCACTTAAATGTCTAATATTAAATGTAATTCATGAGTTAATTTAATGCTGCTCAAACTACTCCATTCTGAACTAATAAAAAATCATTAATTATAATAAAATGTTTTTAACACTTCCAGTAGTAGTAACATGCCTTAGTGCTATGCGAGTGGCGCTACTTTACAAATGTTCACAAACAAATGCATATTTCTCATTCACCCGATCAGTCATGAAATGTAAGCATTACAGAATCGTACACAAAATGAAATGCTTATTATTGACTACTATATTTATACTTCAGAGATTTTCATAGAATCAAAAAATGAGCGAGGGAGTGCGTTCAGTTTGCCTGTGCTTTAGCTCAGTAACACGAGTAATTATTTGGAGCTAGCGTAATGAATTTAGTCTTTTGGGTATATTTTGCCAAAATCTGAATCAATATCATAAGTGGGCAACATGGATGCCGACAGTCGAATTTTTATGCCAAAATTATTTCTTTATGCACGTGGGCTTCGTATACTGTCCATTGAACTTTTACTTCAAAATTCACTTGAATTGAAATTAAGCACATCATGTTCAGTGCAAGTCGGAATTTTGAATAAAATTATTTCTGCGTCACCGCAAAACCGTTATCAAAGCTTTGTGAAGTCGATCTACAATTTTCTGCACTTGTAATGAACTGCACTCCAATTGCACGTATAGCCAAACTTTTTCTAAAACGATATTACAAAACAGAAACAAAGCCAGTCTTAAGTTTTAGTAACTTCACAAAGACCCTCTAAACTTGAAAAGCAGTTAAGTAATTTAAAAGATTGGAATTTAAAAAGCCATAAATAAGTTGTTTCCAAAGCATAAGCAAACAAATTTACAATCATCTAAACATTTTGGAACCGCCCATAGAATTTTTTTCATGGAGATTCAAAACGAAATCTACGTAAACATGTTTAAGCCGTTGCAAATGTTTGAATCTCAATGGATAGCCATAACAAAAGCAGAACCATCGTCATATGAAAAATAAGATAAATCCGTCTATAACTTCAGTTAATTCCTTAAGAGCGTTTACGATCAATTTTATTTGAATTTGATTCACAAATTCTGTTGCATCTAGTGGTCGCAAGAAACTGAGTTAAATGGCTATGACACGCATTTATGGCGACGGTTTCGAACAATTATTGTACTCAATATTATTATACACGTCTATAATTAATTTGCACGGATTTCGCCCGCCCACAATTGACATCTTAATCCATTCTTGTCGGCAATACAGTATTTCGGTTGCAATTGCACGTTTTCCACTAAATGTAACAAAAAAAAGTTTTTACAATGAAATTGATATTTAAGAGTGCATTAAAAATATCGATGAAAGAATATTCTCCAAATTTTGGAATTTGCTAATGAAAAACATTGTAGCAATACAATAACTCAAATGTACATTTGAAATGGTTGGTGCAGATTGAAACACTGAGTGTTGCGAGAATATAATTGTAAATGTTGCCAGGCATGTTGCTATGCTGCGACGTAAACATTGAACTGTTTCTTTGGGCTGATTTTTGTGGTGTGCTTTTAAAGGTTTTACGTTAAATAAATTTTAAAAATTAATAAAATATGAAAAAGTTAGGCGCTGCATTCATACATACAGATACATGTAAGCAGTACACCTATGCAATCTAATGCTTGGCGCACATTGATACACTGAGTGTTGCGAGAATATAATTGTAAATNGCTGCATTTACACATATAGATACATATACATATCTGCAGTACACCTATGCAATCCAATGCTTGGCGNACTATGTTGCGGCGTAAACATTGAACTGTTTCTCTGCGTTGATTTCTGCTTTGTGCTTTTTAAGCTTTTACGTTAAATAAATCTTAAAAATTTATAAAAAAAATTTTAAAAATTAGGTGCTGCATTTACACATATAGATACGTATATGCAGTACACCTATGCAATCCAATGCTTGGCGCAGATTGAAACAGANAAATTTTAAAAATTAGGTGCTGCATTTACACATATAGATACGTATATGCAGTACACCTATGCAATCCAATGCTTGGCGCAGATTGAAACAGAGTGTTGCGGGAATATAGTCGTAAATGTTGCCAGGCTTGTTACTATGCTGTGGCGTAAAGTTTGAACTGCTTCTTGATTTTTGTTTTGTGCTTTTAAAAGTTTTACGTCAACTAAATCTATAAAATTCATAAAATATTAAAAAGTTAGGCGCTGCATTTATACATACAGATACATATATGCAGTACAACTATGCAGTCCAAATGAATCCTCAAATGTGCATTTAGACAAATTTGCATTCAAAATAAGAATGGCATTGATAGCCGCCATAGCTATAGGTACTAGTCAATCACAGCACACCCGTACTATCAATATTTTGTGGGAAATTGTACGCAAGCAGACGTCCGCTCATTATAACTTTGAAAAATAGCATTGAGTTCGGTATTACCGGCATATGATTTTTGCTTCTCCAGCCGAATCATTCATTTCCACAATATATGCGGATATAAGCGTGGATTTTCCAACGCAGCGACGTATATGACGTGCCACAGGTATAAGTCGACTATAACTTGCTTACTTTTGAAGTTACGAAAGAAGATAGCACTTTGATTTGATACGATGGCAAAGCTTCTCGCAGTAAATTGGCATGTATTGCCTCAACGTCACATGGGATGCTGTTTAATACAGAAATGTGAAACTGTAAGTGAACTTTGGTCGGCATAGAGCATAAAAAGGAAAGTCAGGGATGCACTTAAAGTACATATTCTTATGGAATTAATTGAGTATTCTGAGCAGTCTTAGTGAATGCTCAGCAAGCACGGCCTATAAGGGTATTGTGCCGAGCTGCTGTATGTCACCTCGGCGGCTAACAACAAAGCCTTCGAGTAACTGACTTTAACAGAATGCTGCGTAATAAAGTGAAAATAAAGCGGCACAGCTATCGTGTATACGCTGACCACACGCAAGCGCGGTGGCATGTAGTTCCTTTCGTTTAAACGTACCGCGGCTTGTCAAATTTGTCATAACAATACTGACTGTTCAATATACAAAAAGGAAAATAATTAAATGACTTGCAGCAATGCAGTTCATTTTCAAAACTGTGCGTACAAGTTGTTAACACGCCTAGCGGCAAGGCGCACAAAGATCAGCGGCAATGCCAGAACAAGCAAGGCGAGTATGTTGACAATTTATTTATCAGTAATAAAGTTTTATTGATATGTAAGCCGTACTAATGTTGGCATTCTTCGTCTTCCTTTTTTTTTTTTTTTTTTTTTTTTTNTTTTTTGTTTTTTTTGGTTTTTTTTGAGTGTGGCAAAGTAAAGGGCCTTAAACAAATTGGTTCGCATTGCTTAGCCCACGAACGCACACCGCGCTTTGGCCAACTTTTATTGCTTCATTTAGCTTCCTGCGCTGGCCTTCTTAATTTCGCTGCTGACTTTTATTGCCTTTTTTATGAACTGCGGATTGTAGTTGGTTGCGTTGCAAGCAAATCATTGCCTGGCTGCCACAATAATAAAGTAATCTAAATTACGATTACATGGCAACGCTTTAATCCAATGCGCTGAGCGTTCTTTGAAAAGAGATCGCAATGCTCACTTAACTGATAATGATAACGTGGCAGTTCCTTTGCAGGCCACTCGTGTTCTGTGCTCCATTAACTTGTCGCTTCCCAATGTTCATCATTTCGTCTTTAGCTTGTGCGCATTTCGTGGAACATTTTTTTTTTTTAAATCTTTTTTTATTGTTGTCGTTATCCCAGTTTTGTTTGAGTTTTTGCTTAAAATCATTATGAAATTTTAAGAGTTGCTGAAATATCTGAGTGACGGCTCTTATCCATCAGAACCCCTACGTTCTAAATAAAAACTATTGTTACGAATGCAGGTGTTGGATTTATGTACGTATTATGTATTTGTTATGCAATTTATTGAAATTAAAGAACGCCCAACGACATATTCTATTTAATTTGTGCTGCAAGTCGTAAACAGCTGCTGATCAAATCGTCAACAATGAAGAGCTGCGAAAAGCAATAAAGCAATCCGTCCTGCTCAAGGAACACTTTTCGAGGAAATGCTGAAGAATTTCGGACATAATTGTACCTTGCTACAGAACTGGATGGACCAAATTTGACCTGAAGAAATAATAGCAGAGAAGCACAAAAAATTGCCCAGTACAGATGGTAGAGGCGTACAGTTCGAGAAGGTACAAGGGATAGATAGAATCAGAGACGAGCGATACTTTTTTCAAAGTCAGTGTTATTTATCCCAAACGAATTTAAGGGAACGGGTTTCTGTCTCAAGAAAACACTAGATGCACAACAACTGAAACATCCCAAAGTATAGGAGAGTGAGATAGAGTGAGAGAGAAACGACACTTCTTCCAACCTCAGTGATATTCATCCTAAAATATTTAGTTAACGGAAAGGGTTTCTTTCGCAGAAATACTCTAGGTCTACAATAACTTCAATATCCCAAAGGATAGGAGAGATAAAGTCAGAGAGGACCAACTTTTTCCGAAGCAAGTGTTGTTTATGCCAAACAGTTGAGTTAATGGAAAGGGGTTCATTTGCAGAAAATATAATAGAAGTTAACAAACTTGAATATCCCTAAGAATAGGAGAGATAGAGTCAGAGAAGAATCAAACTTTCTCCGAAGGCAGTGGTATTGATTCCAAAATGTTAAGTAAATAGAAAATGGCTCTAATGAAGAAAGAGAAAAATTTAATATCCTTGGGAATTGGAGTCGCAGTACAGTTGTTAATGCGGTGAGCACGAACAATTGTGACTGCTCGTCTAATAAGTCAACCAAGAATACACTCAGTCTCAGCACGAAAATTCGATATTTCATGCTCTGCGACCGCAAAGCATTTCTAAATGGGCTTATACCAAATAACGTAATGAATTATTCCTTTTAAGCTGAATAATGTGATGGAAACTAGTGTCCCTCCATAGAAACAAACTGTGTTACTTAATTTGAGCACTTGATTGGCCATACACCTGGCCTGGTCTCAGTAAATCCACGGAACTATGCTTCCCGGTGTACTTTCTTCCAATGCATAGCACAAGCTGGCTCAATGGGTGTGCTCTTATGCGTTAACCACCTTATTTTTATTAGCTGCACTTAGTATTCATTAAAGCTGCTATCGCAGTTAGAGGGCATGCCAGCATTATTTTACAACTACAACGGTAACATTGTAGCAAGCATGTGCTTTAATTAATTAGTAATTCAACAGCGCTTTAGTACCACCCATTGATAACGATTAGAAATGCCATCCAGAACAAGGCTTTGTCACAGCACGTGTTCAATTCCGGTCGAAGCAGTTGAAGTATTTAAATAGCTTCGCGAAGCAGCAGAACACAAATCTAAGCCAACAAGCGACCGCAATGGAGTGGAAGAACGTTCTTTTGTTAACAGCGGGCTTAAGCGCACTAAGCTGCACTACCTGCCAGCAGAAAGGTGTAAAAATTGATTGTGAGTATGACAATGCCAGGTACACTGGAGACTTTACTTAAATGCTCCGCTCGTTCAAGTGGATGCGTACTTTGCTGGCATGGATGAGGCGGAATCTGGCTCACAGGAACGGGTTGTGGGCGGCGCTGATGTGGCTAATGAGGAGTATATACCATACCAGATATCTATGCAGTATTTAACGAATAACGGCAAGCAGCGACATTTCTGCGGTGGCTCGTTAATTGCACCCAATCGCGTGCTGACAGCGGCGCATTGTGTTAACGGGCAGGATGCCAAACGCATATCAGTCGTTGCTGGCATACGCGATTTGAATGACAGCGCGGGTGTACGCTCGCAAGTGCAATCGTATGAAATGCACGAGAACTACGAAGAGCTGGTGACCAGTGACATTGCTATTCTACGAATTGAACCCGCTTTTGAATTTGATGGCAAGCGCATCGATAAGATTGACGTTAGCGGCAGCGAGATGGTGGAGGGCAATCAGGACGTTTCGCTAACTGGCTGGGGCTCTGTATTTCATTTTGGCACCGGGCCATTCGCAAGATACCCAACACGCTTGCAGAAGCTAGACTATCGCACAATCAGTAATGATGAGTGCAAGCGCACCATGACACAGCTAACCGATACGGAAATATGCGCGCTTGAACGCTTTGGCAAAGGTGCATGCAATGTAAGTTCGCATAGGAGCTTGAAATTATTTTAAAAGCTTTAGAAAAATGTGGCATACTTTTAGGGTGACTCTGGCGGTCCCTTGGTAATGCGCAAAGCTGATAGCCTTAAGCAAGTTGGCATTGTGTCCTATGGCACCGCTTTTTGCGCTTCAAACAGTCCAGATGTTTATACGCGCGTTTCCATGTTCGACAGCTGGATTCAAGAACGCATGAAATAGGCTGCATTGGCATTAATTGATGCAGTCCATTTGATAATGAATAAATAAAAATAAAAGTTATTTTAGAGCTAAAATACGGAAATATCTCTTAGAGTTGTGGGATGGGGGTATGACTTGAGAAAAGAAAGAAAAACNTAAATACGGAATTATCTCTTAGAGTTGTGGGATGAGGGTATGACTTGAGAAAAGAAAGAAAAACAGTNAAAATACGGAAATATCTCTTAGAGTTGTGGGATGGGGGTATGACTTGAGAAAAGAAAGAAAAACAGTGCACATGTTATCTGGGTTTATTCATAACTTCTGCTGCTGCTGTTGCAACCACATTGAACTTTACTCATTAAGGAAGTCTTACTGCGATTGAAAAACTCTCGAACATTGCATATTGTCCATCATTACGAAACTAGCAAATAATCTATTTATAGCTAATTCTATCTCCTTGATGCTTTGACACTTTGTGAACAGCGGTGCAATGTTACATCTCTGATTCCACAGAATGAGCTTTTCAAAAAATTTGGTCAATTAACTTTGATTATGATTATTATATAGTTTAAATACAATATATTATGTTTAATTCCATTATATTCTGGCCAACTTTTTATCAGAAGTAGGTCAAGTGCGATTTTACATTACACAATTTATTGGCATTTTCTCTTTGTTATTCGTCAAACGGTTGCTACACCCAGAATTAATCAAAGGCGATCTATCATTTTATTAAACGTTATAAGCAGGGTGATCTCAGAACTCGATCTAACAGTGTCCGTCCTTCATCAAAATTTAGAATAAAAATTAACCGACTTTAAGAAAAAATCGTAGTTAGATTTAGTTCAGATCTAACCAATATTCTCGGTACCACTCACACAACTTTTGGATTTTATATCAGCACACACATAAATATCTATATATTTGTGTTTGTGAAAATGCACTAAAAATAGATGTGGTCAGATAAACCTAAAAGACATGCCAATTACACCTACAGAGTCGAAAAAGAGTTTTTAGGAAAATGTATCGACAAAAACAAAAACAAAAAATGTAATTAAATTTCGTAATTTCAAGGAATAATACGTAGCTTGGAAATGACTGGAGACAACTCAGGGTACAAGGGGTAAATAAATAATAATGGAATTCCTACAGCTGAATTGAAATTAAAAATACGGACATGAAGGACATGCTTCTTCAACCAATTCTTGAAGGGATACACATGGCATATTGAGAGAATTTCAGGAGTGCTATTACCTATAACGAAAATCTATGGAATTTCCTCATTTCAATGATGAAAATAATTTGTGGTTAGAAATGAGAATGTGCAAGAATACCTCTGTTTCTTTTATGTGGTTTTATGCCAAATTCCTCACAGAGATCAATGCACACCATTGAAATGGCGAAGATAGTGAAAATGAGTATTCTTTAACCAATGCTTGAAGGAAACTAAGAAGTAGTTGAGAAGTAACATTACTACCACATTCGTAACAAAATTCAACAAAGTTACATCGAATATTAATGTAACCATTGGAAGTAGGTAAATAGGTATGATTGACTTAAATTTTGAGATATGGAAGAATAGGAGTATACATGGATAGATAGGAAGATGGAAAGATAAGTGGATGGATAGGTGAAACGAAGTAAGGACTGAAAGATAAGTGGATGCATGGATGGGTAGATATATGGACCGAAAGGTAAGTGGATGGATACATGGATCTATAGGTTGAGAGATAGATAGATGGATACATGTACCAACAAGATTACGTCCAATATTAATGTAATCAATTAAAGTGAGTAAAAAGGTATGAAGACTTGAAACTTTGGGATATGGAAGAAAAGAGGTATGTATGGAAAGATAGGAACATGGAGAGATAAGGGGCTTGAGAGGTGAAAAGAAGTATGGACGGAAAGATAAGTGGATGAATAGATGGAAAGAAAGATAACTGAAAAGATAAGTAAATAGATAGATGGATAGATATATTGACGGAAATATAAGTGGATTGATAAGATAGATGGATCTAAAGGTAGATCGATAGATAGCTCGATAGATGGAGCTATAGGCAAAGAGAGAAGAGATATGGTTAAAGTTTAGAGATTTGAATGGATAAAAAGGCAACTAAAAAAATGAATAAATGGATAGATGGCTAGATATGTGGTTGGAAATATAAATGGATGGATCAGATAGGTGGATTTAAAGGTAGATCGATAGATAGATGGACAGATAAATAACTTGGAACACATAAATTTATGGTGAACTACGAACAGCAACACGTGCAAGTCAATGACATTTTTGCATCGAGATTATATTGAGATTTCCCAATATATTTANTATAAATTTATGGTGAAATACGAACAGCAATACGTGCAAGTCAATGACATTTTTGCATCGATATTATATTGAGATTTCCCAATATATTTGGTAATTAAGTAACATTCTTATTATTAATGTCAATAGCAAAGATTTAATATGAGCGTATAAAATTTAAAAATTCGACAGCCACATACCTTTGACTATTAACTTAGTCTTTTTTATGAAGGCTATTGACATGCATTTTTTAAATAATGATGTTATCAGCACCTTCCATAGTGACAACAAATGACGAAACATTTTTGTTTGTCCTCTGTTTCATATAAGGACTACTTAAAGTACCATTATAAGGCTTCTTCTGCAGTATCTCTTTTTTCGCTGAAGTATGAACAACAGAGTTTCTATCTGATATGAGAATTTGAATTTTTGTGCCAAATGATTTACTCTTACGAGGAATTTATCGCGATATAAGGGAAGGGAACTGACAAAAGTCAAAATTTATTAGTGGAAATTTATGGTGACCATGCTCTAGCCGAAAGAACATGTTAGAAGTTGTTCATCCACTTTAGAATATTGCTTTGAAAAATAAGGAATCCGTACTATTCCGATGTTAATGCTTGAGGATGCAGAATAACACACTAGGGTCTATTAAATTAGAAACAATTAGTGGATCGTCCACACTCAATAATTTCTCCAGCTAACAAGAGCCGTCAATAGTTGAATTGAATTTCCTTTGCACTATAATTTTGTTTTGATTTCATGAATATCTCTCTCACCAACTTTTAGTGGAATAAGACTTATATGCATTGAACGAACGCCATGTAGGACTTATGAGGGTATAACAGAGTAATTAATGATTACCATGGTATTAATTTAATTTTAATTTTTAATTGTGTTGTATGCAGAAAGCATTTGCTGATTTACAGGTCGCGTTAAACAGCAAAAAATGGAAAAAAAAAAATTAAAAATGCTTACCTGTAGTTATTATTGTATGACGCAAAACATTTTTTTAGCCTTACATTTGTGATAACTACTTTAGAATTTGCTTCACTAAGACTTGCTGCGTTAACTGACTGTTAACTGCGCCACCGATGAGTGATCGAGTTTGAGAAGCTCTGCATTGCCATGTTATCGTTATTTATTTCAGTTAACTTTTTTGTGTTGCACGCCTGCAAAAATTAATTAGGAAAGATTACTTTGGTTTTTGCTAATTTGCTTTAATAAAACAATAAGAAAATATAAATAATAATTTCAGCGAGTAAAGCGCTTAGAAGCGCAAAGAGTATAAAATACGAGCTAGCACAAGCACAAGGCTAATACAAATTGATGTTTCGGAAAATGCTG
>JXPQ01006542.1:76115-86389 GCA_001014675.1 Ephydra gracilis
TAGCTTATTTACAGATTTAAATAAGTAAAATATGCATAAAGTAGCTTAAACTGCATTTTTGCTTAAGAAATTTTAATAAATAAAATTAAAATTTCGAATTTGTAACAGTCGACCAAAAAGGCAGCTATTCGTGCGTATGTAATACTTAAATACAACAACACTGTAGCATATGTCACTTCAAAAAATTGCGTACGGCTTAACTTTCATAAATATTTTTTGTTTAATAATTAATCTGTTAAATTAAAACAAAACTTACTGTATTCTATAAAAGTTGAATAGCCATTTAACTAAGTATAAAAATGGAAAGTGCTAAAAAAAAATATTCAAGCAATTTTGAGATATTTGGCAAAGTGCAAGGTAGGTTCTATATGCATTTCATAAGATTTAATACTTAATAGCTCTAAGAGATCTGGAATAAGTCCATTTAATATTTTGTAAATTATTACAGGTGTATTTTTCCGAAAGGTGAGTTATAAATGATTTTGAAGCTGTTCACATGTATATTGATGGACAATTTTGATCTTTTCATAAGTATACTCAAAAACATGCTAAAGCCTTGGGCTTGAACGGTTGGTGCAAGAACACCGCAGAGGGTACAGTTAAGGGTCTATTAGAAGGTTCAGAACAAAGCATCCGTCAAATGTATGTGAAGGATAATGGCAAATAATTTTAGAAAGCTTAAAGTGAAAGAGTTAAATACTTTGCATTTTACAGGCAACATTGGTTACAAAATACAGGCAGTCCACAATCGCGCATAGATAAAGCTGTATTTTCAGAAATTAAGGAGATCACTGAATTTTCTACTAATTCATTTGAAATTAGACGTTGAGTAAAAGATAGAGATAATGGAATAAATGTTCAGCAGCACCGTAGAAGATGAAAAAGAAAAATGCTAAATATAATACTTAATTCGAAGAGCCACATATTCAAATGATGGTCGTGCCAATTTACGAATTTGCTTAAATTAATTATAAAAAGTTTAGTCCATATGATATCGGTACAAATCAAATTTATTTGAAGATATAACAATTTTCTGTGACCGTATATTTTGAAGAAAATTGCATGGTAAAGCGGTACGTGCGTTACTAAGTTATCGACACACATTTATGTTAATAAGCGTGTTATGCGTGTGTGTGTAAGACACGCTATGATTATCGTAGCTATGCTGAATTTCATTGCTTGTGTAAGAAAGAAATAGCAATATATTGCATTGATTATAACTAGTCAGCGAGTACGCGCAATTTCATGAAAGCAACGAAAAGGAAAAAAAAAAACGAGTACAGCCAACAAATTTACGTCGTTTTGTCGACAGACATTTCGTTCGGATGTTCAAAAAGAGCAGAATATAAAATATTTCATATTGAAGACAGAAAATACAGTTTTTTCAAATAGTGAAGCAAAAAAGTTATTTTAATTACATGCTCGGTGTGTTTAATTTATTGCGTTTGTAATAGTAATTGCATTAAAATAGAAGTAAATATTAAAGTGACGCAGTTATTTCTAGATTCATATGAAAAAATCAATTGGAATAATTATAACTTAAAAAGTGCTTAACATCGAAAATTTTTTTCCTTTTCAATTGTTAACATGCTAAAATGCACTCGTCGCCTTCTTGCTCGTAGTTGTTGGTCTATTGAAAAAAGCAACAAAAAGGAATAGAAACAGCAAAATCGGGCGGCCATACCAATTTTTATATATATATTTTTTTGTTGTTCATCAAATAGCATTTTAAAAATTAAAGAGACATATATAAACAACTTGTTTAAAAAAGATAATAATGAAAGTGAAATTTCACAATAAGTAGGCTATGATTTTAAATTTAAAAGAAATTATTTAATAAAAATACGTGTATATTTTCAATACAACAAATGTTTTAGTTAGAAATCTGTAATAGCAGTATAGCAAAGCAAGAGGAAGAACGCAACTATTTTTTTTTTTCAATGAAAAGGCGCGAGTGATGAAAATTAAAAATATATATATTACACTCCCTTGGTGTAATTATGTAAATATATTGCAAACAGATGATGATTAAATTCAAATGGATAAAATTTGAAGTTTTTTGCATATTTTACTTGAATTAAATATAAAAATTTGATTTGTTTTTAATATAAATCAGAAAATCAACTAGCATTTGCAAGTGATGAAATTATACCAAAACCAATATTAAAAACAATGAAATTGGATAATATATTTCGTTTGGTTTGTGGCTGAAGGGAAACGCGTTTCCATCTCAATTTAAGTGAAACAAATAGAATAAGACAAAATAATACAAATACAACCCAACATTGCGCAGTTTTTCTTAACATAAAAATTATTAGATTCTGTGTTCTCGTTCGTTCGTGCGTTCGTTCGTACACTTTGACGACTAAATTATTTCAGTCATTTTAATCGTTCTTTCAAGTTCGTTACTCGTTTATACGGCTTTTCTATTGCCGGGGCGCATATTTTTGTTTTATTCTTCTTTGCTGCGTATTTTACATATTTATTTTTTAAAATTTATCAATTCTAAAAGGAAACGAAAAATATATTCATATTCAACAAGCCTGTAAAATGCGATAAGGTGAGTCGTAACATTATGCACATGTACAAGCAAATATTTCATCAACTATTTCGATTTTTCCCCCCGAGAATATTATGTATTTCAAAATCACTCACCCAACTATGCCGGCTATAAAACCTTAAGCATTACATTTTATCAAATATTCCTTCAGGATTTTTAGAATTAGTTTTGTAAATTAAAAATTAAGAAAAAGGAAAGCAGCGTACCTAGGGTTTTGACGCATCCACCGCACTATTAGTTACATATACAATTATTAATAATGTATAATAAAGTATGCTATACCAACATGTTTCACGTGCTAATCCCGTATTGTGGACTTACAGGTTTATCCATCGCTGAAACGTAGAAAGAAATTGTGCATTTCTGGCTGTTTTAAGCTATATAAATTGTGAACTATTTCCAAATGCAGCAGTTAAAAACGCCATTATGGCACCTGCTCTAACTGAGCCTTTAAATCCGGCAGATAAATTGTCAAGTGCAACATCATCGTCTTCACCAAATACGCGCTCAAGCAAAAGGTTAGAAAACGCATCGCCACTGCTAACACGAGAACGCAGAAACCGCAGTGTCACGAATTCACCAACGTTACAGACTCGAAAAAAGCGATCCAAAGTAATATCGCTATCGCTTAAAGATAATCAAATATCCGGAACAGTTCAAGTAGCAAAAAAAGCGGACTCTGTACAAATTACTGATCAAGTGCTGTGTCATAATAATAATGAGCAAATGGGCTTAAGTGCGGCACCAGTTAGTACAAACAACAACAGTATAAACAATAATATTTACAATAACGGCCGTAAATTACAGAGTATAGCAAGTGGAACGGACAGGGAATCCAGTGCAAGCCAAAATAAGTACTCGGAAGAGCCGAAGGAAAATTCAACCGAACAATTATTGGCGGACTTAACAAACGATTTCGAGGAGGCCATAACAGCAGAAATTTGTCTACGTCGCCAGTTGGTCGATTCAAATCTAGAAAAATCACGTACCTCCAAAGCACACGATACAAAGGATATAATTCTTATAAAAGTCAGTACGGGCGGAGCTCAAGAAGTTGATTCGACGCACATGGAATCACCTATAAGAAATAATGAAATCGAGGAGAATGCAAATAGGGGAAAAATAAACAGTAACAATTCCAATAAATCCGTAGAAGAACCAATAAAACCTGAAAGCACACATGAAACGAAGCCACAATTTCATTCAATTCAAATTGATGGAGGTGAAATACTAAGCAACGAAAAGATTAGTGGTGGTCAAGATGAATGTAAATCGGAAGTTATTGCTGATGCAACAAGTTTACCGAACACTTTTCCGCAAAAGCTGCCATTATCAGAGCAGAGTGCTAGTGGTGGCCATGGACAGGTTAAGGTACCGGTAGAAGAGCTGCCAACAGTTAGCACAGATTCTACAATGTCAGCATCTGAAGTTGAAGATAACATTGAAGGTTAGTATGACGCAAAACTTGTTTTGATAATGCAATTAAAAATATATTAATTTTGTGCAGAACGCCTTAGTCAATTGGATGGCAATACAAATGCTATCGCTGTTACAGACGCAAAAACGAATATAGCTGAGAGTTTGCCACCAAGTCGTTTGGACGAAGTTCAAGCAACGCATGTTAAAGATAATCTGCAACAGCAAACAAATGCACCAGTGGCAGCGACACCCGAATCGGTGCCAGTGGCTCATCACACAACGAACCACCAGCACCACCAGCAGCAGCAGCAAGCGGCTGTGCAAAACAATAATAGTAATATTAATGTGCCTGCATGTGGCGAACTGGAGGATCAAGACTTGGAAGAAGTGCTAAAAGCATTGAAGGGTTTTGATGGCAATAGTGCATTTGATGGCGATTTAAATAATTTATTTAATGAAGTATACACCACGCTGAATTATGACGAAATAACTAGCAGCGGTTCAGTTGGAGTCAACAATATTGCAAATATACATGCTCCATCGAGCACATCCTTGTTAGCGCTGGCGTCAACTTCGACAACGGTATACAAGCCACCCAATATAACGCCACTTGAAGAGAGTCAAGCAGAAATAAAGAATAATCATTCGTCCATGCAACGACGAATAGATAATTTGATAAAACGCATACGTAAAATACAGGCACGTCATATGTGCAAGCACATAAGCGAGGAAATAGCCGGTCTATTTGAATGGTCAGCGCGACATTGCAGCAAAGGCATAACAGCTAACAACCCAACCGCGCTCAATGGACACGATGACATAAATAGTATGCACAATACACCGTTCAAGTCGATAATTGCATCACGCCCACCAGCAACATATTGGGCAGATGAGAAAAAGAATATATTGCCTTTACGACAGGTCAGCATGTTCATGCGCCGATTGGATTCCGCAGCAACGGCGCAGCAAATAAATGCAGCGAATGCTAATAAGTATGCAGCTAATGCATCATCACATGCGCTGCCTATACGTAGATCGAAGAAAATGCAAGAAGCTCTAACGGCTGCGGCTGCCGCAACCACAGCAACTGGTGTAGCAAGCGTAACGGGTGAGCGCAAAATCGAGGAAGTTGTACCCACATACGATGCCGATGCAACGGAGGAGTTGACGCAGGTCACTGGGCTGTTGCATACGGAAATGCGAGAATTGCAGAATGCTTATGATTCGGATGCGACTGAATCAAGTTCTGGTGGGGAGTCTGCTGATGAAATGGTCGTTTACAATAACCAGCTGCAGCAGACTCGTTCAATGTAAGTATATTGAACGGCTGTAATGATTTATCTTATTAACATATTTCGAACAGCT
Source organism: Ephydra gracilis (assembly GCA_001014675.1). Taxonomy (NCBI): domain Eukaryota; kingdom Metazoa; phylum Arthropoda; class Insecta; order Diptera; family Ephydridae; genus Ephydra; species Ephydra gracilis. The sequence goes on from JXPQ01006542.1 coordinate 81,460, forward strand.
CAAAACGTTCACCTTATCGGTATTCGCGAGATCGAGGAGCAATTGCCTCACGTTGGTGTTGGCTCGTATCACAAGTCGCGGACTTAGAGATTCGTATTAGACAACTGCAAGAATTAAGTCACGAGGTCCGACGCACAAAAGGAGCTGTTATGTGTGGGCTCGAGCACATGCTTAAGCCAGCGGATAGTGCAGCTAGCAAGGGAATCAATGGCTATAAGGGAAGTGGTTTTACAGATTATACCACCGACGAAATTAATGAATCTGAAGCTCTCCCAGATTCCGCACGCACGCGTGGCTTTGAGTCGAAGATTTTCCGAAAAAGAAAACTTTTGCAAACAGCAAATATACACACAATTTCAAAGAAGGCAGCACGGCCAAGGTAAGAATTACTTTTGCATTTTGTTTTCTTTTCGATTCAATCTGAATTTGTTGTACGTTTCTATGCAGCACAATAAAATGTGGCTGCCAGTGGCCATTACATCCGTGTGCCCTGTGTACGGGGCGTGCCGACCCCACTGCGCCACGTGATCCTCCCGATACCATGATGAAATCAGAGCGTGTCGCCCTATTAGACCCATGCTATCATCCTGTGCTAAGCTTTCCAGAAGGTAAATGCACGAGATGCATTTTTTGCAACATTATGCATTTAATTCAAACTTCCGATTTATAGATGTGACAACAACAATACATTTTGAGGCAATTGCTTGTCAAGCCGACTGGCAGCTGCGTGTAATGCGTTGCCAAGCAAAGAGCATTGCCAAAAGCATCTGGAAAGCTGAGCGCGAAGCAGCGGCAGCTGCTGGTCATAACTTGACCTCGCGAAAGTATGGTTCCGGTGGTAGTACCGGTTTGGCTGGCATGGGTGAAACCGTTGTTAAACGACGATACATCAAAAAAAAGGACCGTTTAGCTGGTGAGCGTGCAGCTGCAGCGGACGCTGTACCATTGGGAAATGCTAGTTTGGCGGGCTCAATATCTACTTCGACAACAACAAATTCGGGTGGACTAACAGCAGCAGTAGCAGCGACGGCAGCTTCAGCAAGTTCATTAAACGAAGAAGGAAATGGTACTACCACTTTGTCTACAACACCTACTACTTGTAGTAGTGCTACTTCTTGCTCTTCTACTACGACGCCACTTGTGGCCAACAGTAAATTATTGTAAAAATGAAAAATTCGATAATTGATATTAACATAAAACAAAAACAATTTTGCATCTTTCTCTCTCTCTTTTCATTTTCCCTCACCTTTTATATTGCTACATCATCAACTACAACATTGGTCAATACTTCCATCTGGAACAACAAACCATCAACATTTGCTATAAACACAACAATAACAACAACAACTGCACATCAAATACAACGTTTTTATAATGCTGTTTTCTTATGTTCGTTACATTGGTTTTTAATACCAACACACGGAAAATCCTAAACGAAATGTGTCGCTGATAAAAATTTGAATTTATGATGATAATGTTGCATGTGTTATTGTTGCTGCTACCACAATGAAACAAACAAAAACACACTTTCGCACACAAACACAATGTGTTTTCTATTTCGTTTTGATTTCTTCTTTCATTCTTTCCGTTTTTATTTAAAAAAAAAAAAAAAAAAAAAAATTGCCATACCATCGGCATTTGCAGATTTGATGACGAAACAAAGAAAGAATCGTCACGACAACCCAGCGCAAGAAGCGACAGCAATGCAGAGCAGCAACCACACGTTGAAAAACAGCAGGCAAACGAGCGACCATCATCACCAAGCAAAGTACGAACAATCCAATCACAACCGAACACATACATCATTGATCTCCAACAGCAGCAGTAGTCGTCAACAAAAAGGCAGTCAACACAAAGCGCCAATACCAAACTTAACAACTAACATTTACCAGCAACAACAGCAATCGCAATCAATTTTCAATTCAATTAGTTCAAACATGCACAACAGCAGTAGTAACAACACCAGCAGTCTGAACAACAATCAATATTTAAATGGAAACAGCTTTTGTGGTGATGTCGATAATTGGGACCGTAGCCGCACATCGTCGCCCACACATAGTCAGCATAAATATGAAAGGTAATGAGATTTCTGGTTTTCAAATATGGTTCTGTCTCATCGCAAAAAACTTTCTTGCAGATCATTTGATCGTAAAAATCGTAGCTCGTACGATATTGATAACATTGTCATTCCATATAGCGTCGCTGCAGCGACACGTGTTGAGATCTTGCCATACAAAGAAATCCCAACACCAAAGTAAGTATTGTGAATTATGTTCCACTACCTATTCAATATTTATTTAAATTGCTTCAATGCTGCTATCATTAGATGGCGGTTAATCGAGGATACCAATCTGATGCAGGACCTTGAGGAAAATAACGAAACTGCCACAAACGCTGCTACGAGCGAAATAACATTCAAGGAAGAAGAATCGTGCATTGGACAACTCAGTGATCGCGACTCTTTACCAAAGCTTACTGTGCCAAGCACAGTTGCCGCAGCTGTTTCTGAAATTAGCAGTGCTGCAGATAGCTTGACGTCAAAATCAGATTCCACTGACGCAACACAAGCTGCTGCAGTCAGCCATAGCGCCGACAAGTCAGAAGCATGCATAGTGCAAGAAGCACTTGAAGACTGCGAAAAGTCAAAGAAAAATGAGGGCAATACTAGCGAAACAGGCGCCGAGTTTTGTGAAAAAACAATGGCTAGTTTTACGGACGAGCCAAAGAGATCTGAGCGATGTGACGACGTGGATAACAGCGACGCAAACAAATCAGGTGTGGAAGAGCAAGAACCAATTGCTAAAAAGATAAAAGTAGATGAAAAAGCTGAAGAAGAAGAACTTAAATCTGATGATGTTGTGGCAGCAAACATAAGCGGTACGACCGCTGTGGCTCACAAATCAGAGGATTATTCTCCAAAAGATAGCCGACAATCCAATGATTCAGTGGATCCGCCTGCCGCGGCGACTGTAGAAGAAAATAAAAGTGATGCTCAAGAGGAGAGATCAGGTAGCGGCACAACTACGCAAGACACAACGTTGTGTTGCAATGTCGAATTGCTTAAGCCGCCACCACCCCCTCCATTAAACTGCAACAGTGCACGTCAAGAGGCAACAGCGGTTTTACTTACGTCCAATGACCATGTAGCAGAGGACGAAGATGAAATCGAGGATATATCAGATGATGCAATGACTCTACGTCATGAACGTGCACTAGCTGAGGAACGAAGAAAATTTCAAACGTTTTTGAAATTTCCATGGAGCACACGCTCTCGCGCAAATAGACGCATGGACAGTCGTACAGAGTCCAGTGGAGCAAATACACCAGATCCAGCATCCCCAGCGGCACGTACCCCTAGTGTGGGAGGTGGTGACAATGAGGTTTGTAACGTTGTCGTTAATTACCGTTATTTATATTAATATAATCTCCGCAGAGCATACCATCGCCATTGGCACCATCGACGCCAATGGAAAGCATTACTGAGATCAACGATAATTTTACGTCAGCAAAAGATGGCTTTCAGAACCATACGGGCATTTATAGTTCAATTCAGAAGCGTTACGAAAGAAGACGTACCACTTCTGCGAAACGCGAAACACACGACCAACCATCCAGTTATGCTGAAGTATGTAACAACATTTATATTTGTATGACACCGTTGTAAATTTGTATACCTTTGTTCAATTACAGATGCCACCTTATGAACCACTTAAGTTCCCACTTTCTAATGAGCTGTATCAGCATATGCTAAGTGTAATGCCTAATAATACAACGGACGATGCACAAAGTCTCTCATCAATACGTACAAATAGCGGAAGTACTGCGTATCATCAGGATTTTCCAAATACGTTTAGTAAAAACAAAAGTACAAATCACTCGGATGTTAATGCGCTAATCTATGGAAATCGTCGCACAGCCGGTAAGTCTCCAAGAATAGCGGCGCTAAAAGGTCGTGCTGGGCGTAAGCGTGGTCGTAAACGCTACTCAGAGTTGAACGGTTCAACTGGGAGAGCAGGCATACGTTCGAAAGATTTTAATGGCCCAGTGAATGCGGATGACGAAGACGAGGACGAACTTGATAATCAACATTACAATAACTTCGATGATGATGACGATGAAGAAGATAATGAGTTCAGCGATTATTTCATGGATGTCGATGAGGACGACTATCCCAAACATCATTTAGCTCCACCAATTGACAGTGTAAATGGCGTAATAAACTATCACAATCTTGCTGATGAGGATGATCCATATCGTGCCTATGTTGGCGCTGGTAGTAATAAGCTCATCAATANTGATGGCGAATCATCGGAGTCGGAACCTTTTCAAGATGATGACCCAAATGACCCTGAATGGAAAGGGGGTGGTGCAGAACGTATTGAACGTTCTCGACGCAAGCTATAGTAATCTTTCGTAAAGGTCACATAATGCGCCGATATATAAATATATTTCGCCACTATTCGATTTCGCCATTGCAGCAACTGTGTGCGTGAAAGTATATTTTATACATTTAAATACTTGATCATAATATAAGTAAGATTTAATAATATAAATATATATATATGAAATAATGTAAATATGCTTTGTCGGCAAACGTATTTGCACATGGCATAAGAAATCAGGCAAAGTGAGTAGTTTGCTTTTTTACTGTTACTACTTCTTGCGCTATTTCAGTGGTTGGGAATCAAGGCACTAGTGCCTGTTTCCACCGCAGAGTATTAAATCTTCAAGAAATTCAGCATACAAGCTGCACAATGATAATGAATAATTTAAAATTAATAAGCAATTAATATAAACTTTAAATGCTTAAAATGGCCCAAAGACATATTGAAGTTATTAAATATCACCATAAATCATTTAAAATAAAAAAAATATGGAAATGGATGATACTTAATTGAAATAGGAACACATTTGACACATATTGCAAAAG